>JANJGK010001907.1:130000-152500 GCA_039081455.1 Macrobrachium rosenbergii | reverse complement strand
CGGGGCAAGATCTGAGAGCATGGGTTCAAGAGCGAGTGGACGATGCCAAGGCGGAGAGAGCAAGAGAACGTGAGGAGAGAGAAAGAGAACGTGAGGAGAGAGAGAGGGCAAGAATTGCCCAAGAGCAGGAGAAGGATAAAGAACGTGCAGAGAGAGAGAGGGAACGAATTGCCCAAGAACAACGAGAGGAGAGAGAACGAATCGCTCAAGAACAACGGGAGGAAAAAGAACGTGCAGAGAAGGATAAAGAACGTGCAGAGAGAGAGAGGGAACGAATTGCCCAAGAACAACGAGAGGAGAGAGAACGAATCGCTCAAGAACAACGGGAGGAAAAAGAACGTGCAGAGAGGGAGAGAGAACGTGAGGAGAGAGAGAGAGAACGCGCCCATGAGCTCCAGGTGCTAGAACGACAGCACGCCACCCCCCCGCCCCCTGCCGCGGGAATGAGTGCCCTCAGCCAAGCTCACTCGTTCATGCCAAAATGGACGGAGTCCGAGCCTGAAGTATGGCTTGAAAGGGCCGAACGAGTCCTGGAGTGCTGCGATCTCTCCCCCGCGGAACTCTCCCTTGTTCTCACTAAATTCCTGGGCGGAAAGGCCCCCGTTGCCTACCACGCCCTTCCCGCAGACGATCGGGGAAACTGGGAAGCCGTACGCCAAGCAGTTACGAAGGCGTACGAGATTACCCCCGAGCGGTGGAGGAGACGTTGGAGAGAGCAGCCCAGAGAAGCAGGCCAGACTTGGTCCGATTGGGCGTACCATTCGGAGCGGGCGTTGACAAAATGGCTCGATTCCGAAGGAGCCACTAACACCGCCGAGGTACTCGAGCGGTTTAAATTCGAGCATTTCCTGCGCTACGCCCCTCCTGCCCTCGCCACCCATATAGTGGAAAAAGCCCCAGCAACACTCACCGAGTGTTGCCGAATAGCAGATATGTGGGAAACCCACCACCCTCAAGAAGGATCCATGGGGCGGAAGATAAATCCCCCGTCCCTCCTCGGAGGTTCAATTTCCCACAAAAATGGAAACTCGGGCAAGCCCCTAACTTGCCATTATTGCAAGAAAACGGGGCATTCCTCCGAACAGTGCCGGAACAAGAAACCGGCTCCTCTCTCTCCCGGAAAACCGACAAATAACTCGCCTGCGCCCTCCACAGGGGCAGCGCGGAAAGACTTTAGCCAGACCTTTTGCATGGCGTGCAAGGTCTATGGCCATTCTCCCGCATGGGCAAAATGCCCACGCAATAATAAAGTAAATACTCCCACCGTCGCCTTGGCCGTCACAGATCCCCAGTCATTAGGCCCTCCCGCCGAAGGGCCTGTATACGTGGCCCCTCTACGAGGTAGCCAGCCCGCGCGCCGAGTCACTGCATTCGAGGACTCGGGCGCACAAATCTCCCTCATCCGAAGGGACAGAGTTCCCTACGGAGCTATCGTCAATAGACGAAAACTCGTCACGATCGAGGGAATAAATCAATTTAAAATGATACTCCCTACGGTCCAATTGAGAGTCACAAGACCTCACCAATCCAAAATGTGCAATCTTGCAGTAGCAAGCCATCTCCCCGGAGGCTATGACGTCATCCTGGGACAGGACTTTCAGTCCCCACCGAAATCACGACAATCTAGGGGTCTACATTCCCCGAATCATTCCGCGGGCGCGAGTAATCCTCCCCCGCTTCTCCCTCAGTCAAGACTGGCGCCCCCTGGGTACCAGGAGGACGTGCAGTCCCCACCAGTGCCACCTGAGTACGATGTACAGTGGCCCCCTCGATCGGTTCCCGATCCAATTCCAGTGCCCGGCCATGCCTCAGTGCTAGTGCCAGGGCCCCAATCAAATCTCCCTTCAGGAGATGCCAAATTCCTGCCGGTGCCACTTGCATGCCCCGAGCAGGGCCAAGCTTCGTCCGTCCTGACCGACGAGCCCAAGAAACCTCTGATAGCGCCTGACTCTGCCCTAGTGCCAGCGCCAGAGCGCTACGCCGATCTCCATTCACGGGATCCAACTCAGGACCCCCTCTCTTCCCCCGGCCTGGCACCGCTACCAGCGTCGGTCAGAGAGACGGTTCCTCCCGACCACCGCGGAAGCTCACCTGCAGGTGCGGCCTCGCAACCCGTGCCTGAGCTGGTCAACGTTACCTGCGAGCCGCTCACGCCACCCCCGACCGCCTCCTCTCTGCCTCAGCCCGTCGCCGACGCAATTGCAAGTCAGGATTCTGCCATATCTCACTTGGCCGATGAACTACAAGAGCCGCGACGGATCATGGTAGAACCCGCACGGAACACTCCTGCGTCAGCTGTCGCATCAGCAGGCCCAGGTGGTACTCCGTGCCGCCCTCCGGTCGCGGGCCCTCCGCTTCCCCGGCCGAGGACGACTGTCCCACTAAGAAAGGCTCGAGGCGAAATTACCACGGGCGTGGGAATTTCCAGGTAGTTTACAAAGAGCTCTAGAGCTCCCCTGGCACCTGTGCCACCATTTCATTTTTCGAAGGTCTTGGCACCCCTAATCCAGAAGGGGATGTCAGGCCCTCCTCTATCTTCCTCCGTTCCTCAGGAACTCCTATCTCTTATCACCTTCTATTTAGTCTTCCCTTAAATTATCCCCACAAGAGGCAATTAAATACGGGATACCATTCCCCACACAATGTACAAGTCATTAAGAATAACAGAGTGAGAAGTGGCACGCCCTTGCGCCCACACCTTGGCACCGGGCGTGCGTGTCAACCCCTCCTGAAGGAGTCGCGCCCTTCGGGTGCACTTTCCTCGCCCTGGGACTGAAGTGATAGTCCGGGCCGTAATTTATAGGCGAAGGAAAACAAATTCCCGCCTAACACAATAAAACCCTCACTCTTTTTCCCTTAGCTCCTCTGCCAATATCATTTACCTTCTTTAGTCATTTATTTATCTTTCTTTTAAAAAATCGCGAGTCACAGACTCTTGCCCTTGTGATTTAAATGCCCCTTTCGTAAGCTCTGAGAGACGTGTCCCGCCTTTCATATGCGGTCAAGTTTTCATTCGTAACGCCTTGGTAATTATCCTTTTGTTATTATTATCCCTTTTCCCCCTTCCATTCCTTCCAAGATCTCTGTTTGTCCTACCCCACATCTTTTGTCTGCTCGCCCCGTCATAACATTGAGTAGGCAGTAGATGCATAAAATTAGCGTAGTTTAAGGTTAGCGAATTAAAACCTCGCGAATACTCTCGCCCGCATACAGCTGTCAAAATCCGTGTGGGGCCGGCTAAGCAAAGTACGTTAAAACGAAGATAAATTATCAATGCGAATATGTATAGTCATTACAGTATCGCGTAAAAGGGGATGTCATTTACAAAAGTAAACGCTGTTTTTAATTCACACAGCCTCTTCAAGGCAGATTGTACTAACCGCATGCATTTTATCTAAAATTAAGTAACCGTGTATTTTAATTCTTGAACAATAACCTTTCTTTTCATTTGTTGGCCATAGCCTCATATACGTGGTCCTATAATTCACAATTGTTCGAGTCACATTATAAAGTTACAGTGGGTAACCAAATCTAAAGTAATTATTCTTTTGCAAGTGTTTAAATCACTTTGCGTTCTGTTAACGAAAATTGTCCCAATGTGTTATTAAAAGTAATGTCTCAGCTTCATAAAACCCTTAGGAGTAAAGTTCATTGCAAGGCAGAATGTAGAGTAACGTAAAGCATTTGCCGCTCATTCTTGAATATCGATGTACACACCCGAAGGAGGTATGTACATCATCTTGTATGGGGAGGTATTATGATTAGCAAGAATTCGCTAGCAAATTACCTCCCCCCCCTCCTTTGTTGTTGTTGGTTGCTCATTTACTGCCAGCCGGCCGATCGATAGACCATCTGTCTATCGACTTAAAAACAAGGGTTAAAAGATTAAAGGCGCTCCCATTTTTGATAAAGATCTTTCCTTCGAGGCAAAAGTAATCTGGCTTGGGTGTTTCTCCTACAGGCCAAAACCTCCCCTGCGGGCAGCAGGTGCAATGAGTCAAAGCATCTGTGTTGGGCGCACCCCTGTCCCATAGGAGGGGATAAAAGGCAAAAGCCCACGAGGTCTCGACACACACGCGGGCTGGAAGATATGGAGTGAACTTGTGAAGACGTCCTCAACACCTGGCCCCATCGATGCCCTTGCATCCTAACCACGTGGCCCTTTCCAAAGTATACTTTTCCTCGTGCCCTTCGACCGTATTCCTCGAGCCCACACGCCATTGCTTGGAGTTTCGAGGAGTCCCCATCGCCTTGCCCCTTTACGGAAGCCCTTGCATCTCACCACGTGGAAGAAACTCGCCCTCGGAAATCGCAAGTCATCCACGCACCGCCTTCTACGCGCCCTCGGAAAATCTGCTAAGGTAAAGTGCCCTGGAAGAGCCCCATTTCAGTCACGCTTTTGTCTCTTAAAGAGAAAGCCAGAAATCACCCTTGTCTAATGTCCGTGCGCCTCTTGCATCGGCAGTATTAAGTCTTTATTACTCCTTTGGCACCCTCAGTGCAGCCTCGAATTCCTTATTCTTTTGTCTATTTTCATTACTGGCGTATAATGTGCATATCTCTCATTTCAGAGGGATTCTATTTCGTGGAAGCTTCTCGGACTGTGTCTGGAATCCCCAAGTTTCATTCAATCCCGTAGGAATCTCCTTCAGGATAGTAATCTACTTGAGTTCCTCTTTCCCGTACTGATATCATTTATGTAAATACACTCCTTTAAATTTGCCCACGTGTTTTACGTAATATTTCCCTCAGTAACAAGAGCCCTATGCTCATATGAAATTCTCCTTTGTTTTCCTCTTTTTTTTACGTTTTCCCGTACCCACGAAGTCAGAATCACAAGGCTAAATTACCTTAAATTGTTGCTACCTGTCTCACAGAGCATATTTCAAACTTAAACCACGGAAAAACGTAAATATATATATATATATATATATATATATATATATATATATATATATATATATATATATATATATATATATATATATATATATATATATATATATATATTATATTATATAGGTGTGTGTGCGCGTGTATACACTCAAATATTTACTGTATCAAAATCTGAAGTATTTACACGCATTACTTAAATTATAATTGATACAAAATCGGTTGCAATCTTAAGTGCATTGCGGTCTATTTTATACCAATTGTAGTTTAAATAATGCGTGTAAATACTACAGATGTTGATACAGAATATATGTGAGTATATACAAACGAATATGAACACATACATATATATTTATAATATATATATATATATATATATATATATATATATATATATATATATATATATATATATATATATATATATATATATATATATATATATATATATATATATATACTGTATATATACATAGGGTGCAGCATAAGTAACGCCCTTTGTTTAAGTGGAACAAAATTAAAGCCTTTTTGATTATCATTTATTTTTTCGAACATGAATGTATTGCCACAGGTTAATAGATTAATATAATATATTAAAATTAATATAATGCTTATTCGGTTTAATAATGTTCAATACAAATTCTAATAGCTAACTATGCAGAAAGACGCCTACCGGGTTTTTGAGGAGAACGCAGCAACGATTCTTGTAGTTCATTGGACTTTTTTAAGCTTGTTGCAACAACTGGCCTACCCGCTCTTTGAGCATCACTTACACTTCCTGTGGATTCAAATTTTCTAATCAAGCTTGTGATATTTCGGCTTTGCACCCTTGGGATGTTCAATTCAGCTGATAACAATCTTGCGGGTTCAGAACCACTTTTATTTTTTTGATAGTACAATTGAGTTGCTTTTACTCTCTGTTCCTTTGTTAATCTCATGGTTGTATAAAATATCTGAAAAAACGAAGATTTAGCAAATTAATTAAAGAAAATAATAAAGAAAATATACATTAGAAGATGTAAAATTAAAAAGGGCGGTACTTATGCCGCACCTTGTGTATGTATGTGTATATATATATATATATATATATATATATATATATATATATATATATATATATATATATATATATATATATATATATATATATATAATATATATATAATATATATATATATATATATATATATATATATATATATATATATATATATATATATATATATATATATATATATATATATATATATATATATATATATATATATATATATATATATATATATATATATATATATATATATATATATATATATATATATATATATATATATATATATATATATATATATATATATATGACCCCAACCTCTCGTCAGGTTGACTTACACTGGTCCGGCTGCAGTACTGTGGGACATGCTTAAATAAGACACAGGGGTGTAAATTTAACAATGATCTGTATTATCTAAAACTTACACAAGGGCCCAAGTATCTAAGCAAACTAAAATTTACCGTAAAACCAAGAAAGAGAGGCTGAGGGGGAACCCGGCGGATGCAGCGAGGGAAAGTACGTCTTTCCCCTAAACGCGACAAAAACGCTCTGCCCAAAGGGACGCCTTCTTTAAGCATCTTCCTCCCACTTTGTCATACCTCACAACCCCCGATTTCTTCTCTACTGGACACGATTGGCCCTGGCACTTCTCCTTAGGCCTATCAGCCAATCGGTGCCAGGTAAGGTGACGCTAAATCCCAACGAACTTTTGGAGGGGTTTCTGGGGGGAGGAAGGTTTCCTCAGTCTGAGAGAAGATGACCGTTGACCCGTCCTGTAATGGCGTCCTACGACTGCATTAGGATTCCGGGGAAGTTTCACGAAGACTGAGAAGGGCTTACCACTCCCCTCCCAAGTCCTTTGCGTCCCCGCAAAGATGCGTCTACCCCTCCACACCCTGATCCCGCCACGAGCCTCGTCCCTCACGATTTCTGACTTAACTAATTAAAATTACCTAACTATCTCTACGAGGGCCAGCTGACGCGTGTACAAACCAAAATTACAAGTGAATGGAACACGTCTTACAACCAACACAAAAAAAATTGTATATTATTTTTATCTTTTACTTACTCATTCATTTATTTATGTACTTGTTTATCATTTTATTTTCTTTTTCTACGAAATCCCCCAACAAACCTTACCCTTTTTTGGAAACAGATCAATACCCAAAAATTATAAAAGTTTTAAAAGAGCAAGTCCTGCACTATCTCAACATAAAAAAAAATGGTGGTCATCATATTTTTAATCACATCGCATCCCGCGAATGTACAAAGTTTTCCTGAAAGAAGTGAACACCACAAAACAATAATTTGGCAATTTAGACACAACAACGTAATAAAAAGCAGTGAAATTTTTACCAAAGCAAAAGAAAAAACATAATTTCATGGCAACAGTTTACCTTTAAGACAACTACACAAACAATAATAACAAAAAAAAGAAATCTTACAGAAAGTGCGACACTTAGGTTGGTATATTATTAAACACAAAATAAGGAACAACGACAACAAAAAATAAAAGCATAACAAGGAACGTTGCAACAACGAAATTAATACAACCATGATTAAAAAAAATTAAACACCGAAATATGACACACAGAAAATGATGTTGACACTCAAAATAATTGGAAAATCAAAAACATAAAACAATAACATCATAACATTAAAACGCTTCGTATATCTCTGATTCCAAGGTAAGGACATGGGACGACAATTACAAATTTTGATCACTGACCCTTCTCATTCACTTTGCAATAGCATTCACCTTTGACACGGACTCGTGAGCACGCGCCTGCTCGGTCAGCATGGCCCCACCTGGGCGCTTGCGGGTTCCACTGGCTCTTCTCCCAAATACCCAGCCAGCCCCAGGTAAGGAGGTACCGGTTGGTTGATGTGGAACACTAGGCTGTCCTCAAGCACTGCACACAGGTGTGACAGGTCTTGCTCGCTCACGGCCCCGGTGCGGATGTGCTGAATGACCGCAGTGGTGTGTTTGATCTCTTCCACACGATATGGTCCCATATAGGCCGGTTTGAGCTTGTGCTTCGGCAGTTGCTGTCTCCTCAGGTAGATTCTATCCCCTACCTGGATTGGGGAATCATGTGTGCGGAAGCGTTTATCGTACCGCACCCGATACTTTTCATTGGCCCTCAACAGCAGTCGCTGGGTAGTTTGGAACACTCGTCGGGTCATGTTACAAAACCAAACCCGGTACTGTTCTACTGTATAGAGTGGGATCTGTTGGGGGTCCAAGACCATCGAGTATGGTAATCGAATATCGTGCCCGAACATCAGGAAGTAAGGGGTGTCCCTAATCGAGCTGTTATAAGCGGTGTTAATAGCCAGCTCAGCCGTCGGCAACAGGGACGGCCACGAAGTCGGGTGATCCTCAATTAGATATCTTAAGATATTGATCACTTCACGATTATGGGACTCAACTAGCCCATTGGCTGACGGCCGATAAGCCGCAATGGTGACATGCCTTATCTGCATTAAAGTCGTAAACTCACGGATCACTTCATTGATGAATTCGCGTCCATTGTCGCTGACCAACATCCTGGGACACCCGAACCGACACACGAGGGAACATAACACCTTGGCCACTTCACCTGCCGTCTTATTTTCCATCGCACACACGTGTGTGAAACGTGTGAACTCGTCCATGAACACACAAATGTATTTGGGTTGCCCTTGCACAGAAGGCAATGGTCCAACCACATCCATATGCACTCTATCCCACTTCACAGGTACCACAGGCCACAATCGGGCCTTCGGGACCACATGTCTGTGACTTTTCATTGTATTACACACATGACAACTTCTTACAAATCTAGTTACGTCCTTTCGCATGCTAACCCAAAAGAAGTGCTCACGGGCTCTTCTAAGGGATCTCTCTATACCTACATGCCCAGCATAAGGGCTTGCATGGATCATGTGCATGGCTCTCTCTATTAAAGCTCGAGGAAGTATGACTTGGCCTCGGATATCACCGGGCCTTTTCTCATATCTGCAAAACAAGACGTCCCCTTCAATGAAGAACACATCCTTCCGCAAATGCACAGAACTCGGGAATTCGCTGCTCTCACCTCTCACACAGGCCTTGATTTGATTAATCCAGGCTTCAGAACCCTATCTCTCAACCAGCTCTCGCACACTCCACCCACAAAAATCAACCACATTTTCATTCTCTGGGCATTTACTCTGAACTCCCCCAGTCGGAGATCCACCTGCATTCATCCTGCTGTCACCCCGGCCACTCCCACTCATCTGTGAGTGCCCACGAGATTCCCGTTTTCTATGCTCCGCACTCCCATCCGATTGACTGTCACTGTTAGCATTTGTCGTAACGCTGCTGCCACCAGTGCCGGCATCGCCGATGCCACCCACGTTATGAGGTTTCTTTTGTCGTTCCTCCTTGCGCTTTGCAGCGCGTGTTGTTACTCCTATGACGTTCCTGGAGAGAGCATCCGCCACCCTATTACTTTTGCCTGGAATATGCTCTATTTTTAGGATATCAAACTCTAAAATTCGCTCGATCCAACGAGCTTGGCAATTAGAAATTTCGCTCTTCTTAAATAGGTGTGTTAGCGGTCTGTGATCTGTGAAAATCTTTACTTTATGTCCCAGTAAAAAAATAGCGGTGTCTCTCCAGCAACCACAGGACTGCCAAAGCCTCTCGATCGAAAGTACTATAATTTCTCTCTGCCCCTTTTAATGCTCGTGATGCAAAACAAACTGGTCTCTCATTACCTTCATCGTCTATTTGAGATATTACTCCTCCGATCGCGATATCACTCGCATCTGTAGTCACAATAAATGGACGATCGAACCTCGGATAAGCCAAGAGTTCGTCGCTCACAAGGGCATCTTTTAATTTCTGAAAAGCATCTTGTTCCTTCTCACCCCACTGGAAATCAGGTCGCTTCCTTAATGCATCTAACGGTCTCGCTATCTGGCCAAAGTTCTTAATGAATTTACGGTAATATCCCGCGAGTCCGAGGAAGTTGGCTACATCCTTCGCATGTTTAGGCTGTGGAAATTCTTTAATTGCTAAAACCTTATCGGCACAAGGCTTAAGGCCTTCTGAAGTTATGATGTGCCCAAGAAATTCCACTTCAGCCTGAAAAAGTTGGCATTTATCTAAGTTAATTTTCATGCCATGACGCCTTAATGCTTCTAAAACCTCTAACAAGTTAGCCATGTGCTCCTCTACTGTGGCACCGATTACAATGATATCGTCCAGGTATACAAAAACCCCACGACCTAATATGGAAGCTAAAACTGACATCATTACTCGAGAAAAATGGGTCGGAGCATTGTTTAATCCAAAAGGAAGGAAATTATATTCAAATAGCCGATTATTCGCTATAAAGGCCGTTTTCTCTTTACTCTCGTCATCTAAGGGAATTTGATGGTAGCCCGACTTGAGATCCAGCGTGGTGAAAAATGTACTCTCCCTTACTTTAAGCAAAAGTTCCTCGATCGAGGGCAATGGATAAGCATTATCTTTCGGAATGGCATTCAGTCGCCTATAATCAACACACAACCTGAGAGAGCCATCTTTCTTCTTAACTAAAACAATTGGGGAAGCCCAAGGAGATTCGCTTTCTTGAATAATACCCTGATTTTGCAATTGATTGATTGTTTCATCGATTACTTGTTCATGACATGCAGGAGTTCTATAAGGCTTTGTGCAAATTGGGGGGTGATCTCCCGTCTCTATTCTAAAGGGTAACTTATCAATTCTCCCGGGGGGCTCATCTCCAGTTGCAATCACATCTTGGTATTCCCCCAATTATGTCTCCTACACGTCTGCGGTAATTTAAAGGTGTTGCTTTGGCAGCTGTTTGCAGTAGCCTTCTAAGCCGTGGTTCGCTGCGACCTTGACTCTGTGTAGTCAGGGCCAACACTGCGTTATCGGCTGTTACAAGGGTGCATACTTCTAAATCACAAAGAGACTCACTACTTAATTCTAACCTACTACTATTTACATTGATAAAAGGTACATTCGCCTTCCCGTCGACGATGGTAGCGACTCCTGGCAGCACGAAGTCTGCCCACTTTTTATGGGGATTAATATATACGAGTGTACCTTCTTCTAACTTTCGTGCTGGGATGACAGGGAGGGAATAGAGATGGGAGGGAGGAATAACCTCCCCCACCTCCGGGCTAGCAGGTACCACTCCTGTGTCCCCTTTAAATGCCCAGGCCACCTTGACACACCGTCTCCTCTCACCCAAGACGGAAAGTTTTTGGTACTGCCCGGTTCCCACTGGCATCGACACTTCCACTCCCCCTCCGTCGATCCCATAGAGAGCCACCTTATGCTCTCGCACGAAACCAATTCCCAGAATAACGGGAATTCCTTCCATGTGAGTCGTCGGTACAACATGGAATTTGTGAGTCAAGACTCGGCCACCTAGGGGAATCTGCTGGTTGACAATGCGCCGGATCCTTATCTGATGGCCACTTGCACTGTTCAGCAACAGACATCCCTTCGACGCCATCATAGTGCCCGTCACTAAACGTTCCTCGATCAGGGACACACAAGCTCCGCTGTCCAACAAGGCATGGTATGTCCCCGTTCCAATCCCCACTTCAAGAACAGGAACTGAATCTCCACTCTCGAGAGAGGGAGACGGGGTGGAGGACGTTTGCTCTGCTCCCTCCACAGGTACACACACCCCTTGGGCAGAGGGAGCTCTCACTGGTGGGGGAAGACTCCCACCTACACACTGGCCGGGGGTGGCACTACTCCCACTAGGCCTTCTCCTTGTTTTGCGGTCCCTGCCGCAACTGGCCCTTGGGGTGCCGGAGGGAGGAGGCCAGCGAGTACACTTCCTCCTCCCCTTCCCCGGTGCGTCCCCCTTCCTCTCGGGGGAGGGAGCGCGCCGTTTGAAGCGACGCCGTTTTTTGGACACTCGCTGACTAGATGGTCAGTGGCAACACATCGGAAACAATGCCTTTGACCGTACAAAGGGCATTGGGCACGCATGTGGCCCTTTTTCCCGCACTGCCAGCAGTTTCCCTGCCGCACCCACGCTTTCCCTTCCCCTGGCCCCCCCTTGGTCGCTTGGCACCGGGGCCAACTCCACTCGTGTTGGTTGGGGCTGGAAGAGCGCGCTTTTGTGTCCCGGACCGGTTGGCGGAGGCGACGATGGGTGGGGGGTAGGACATCGCCATCCTCTCTGCTTGCAGCCGTCTCTCTGTCTCTAACGCTAACTGGGCTGCACCAACCATAGCCGCTAGGGGCTTCCCAGAGCTGACCAGCACCGCAGATACTGAGGGGGGGAGAGTCATCGACAACATCTGTCTGCAGAAATTCTCACTGCCCTCCTCTGTCTGCTCTGCGTCCGAAGCCAAACTTTCATAGTCGGCCGACAGTCTGGCGATGTACTCGGCGATGCCCTCCCCCGCTCGTAATGCTGGAGAATAGTGGGCCCATAGCACTCGCCGGGTCTCTTCTTGAAGGGTGAAGCGTGTTATAAGGCCTTGTCTGAACGATGGCCAATATTTAGGTCTGTTTTTCCATGACCTCATCATCCTGGCTGCGGACCCGGTCATCTTCGCGATGGTTTGTGCAATTTTCTGGGCATCGGTCCAATCGCTAGTGGCCTCTTCGACACTGTTAACGAAGGCTTCGATCGAAATGAAGCCCTCTTTTGGCGTCGAGTTATCGAAGTCGAGGATGTGCGATGCCGGGATGGGAAGTTTCATCACCAAACTGCGAGGCACCATGCCGGCCGGCGCTGGAGGTTGCATTGCAATCCCGGAGGGAGCGGAAACGATCAGTCCATTCCCGCTACTACAGTTCCCCGCCGACATAGAACCATTATTTGCACTATCGCTGTTCGGAATTCCCGACGGCGTACTACTGTCCGTTTCACTCGCGTTCATCGGGTTCCCACCCCCTTGCCGATTCCACTCCAGGAATGCCCTCAAAAGGGCAAGGTCACTTGCTGCATTCCTTTCGCTATTTTCCAAAAACCCTTCTTGGACTAACTTCTACCGCCCCACCGTCTCTCTCCTCTTGTTCATCGCCGTTCGCCCTGTGGAATCCCGTGCTTCTTGTATTATACACCATCGTTCTCAATTTAATATCACTCTACAGTTATTGCATTAGCACGATCGCAGACCCACAGTTCGCTATATTTACTATTAATTAGCGCTTCGCAGCAGGACCCCGCACCTGACACAAGAAACTGACCCCGACCTCTCATCGGGTTGACTTACACTGGTCCGGCTGCAGTACTGTGGGACATGCTTAAATAAGACACAGGGGTGTAAATTTAACAATGATCTGTATTATCTAAAACTTACACAAGGTCCCAAGTATCTAAGCAAACTAAAATTTACCGTAAAACCGAGAAAGAGAGGCCGAGGGGGAACCCGGCGGATGCAGCGAAGGAAAGTAAGTCTTTCCCCTAAACACGACAAAAACGCTCTGCCCAAAGGGACGCCTTCTTTGGGCATCTTCCTCCCACCTTGTCATACCTCACAACCCCTGATTTCTTCTCTACTGGACACGATTGGCCCTGGCACTTCTCCTTAGGCCTATCAGCCAATCGGTGCCAGGTAAGGTGATGCTAAATCCCAACGAACTTTTGGGGGGGTTTCTGGGGGGAGGAAGGTTTCCTCAGTCTGAGAGAAGATGACCGTTGACCCATCCTGTAATGGCGTCCTACGACTGCATTAGGATTCCGGGGAAGTTTCACGAAGACTGAGAAGGGCTTATATATACATTATATATATTTATATATACATACATACATATATATATATAATGTATATATGTATGTGTATATAATATATATATATATATATATATATATATATATATATATATATATATATATATATATATATATATATATATATATATATATATATATATATATATATATATATATATATATATATATATATATATATATATATACATACATACATACACACATACATACATACATAAACAATATATACATATATATATATATATATATATATATATATATATATATATATATATATATATATATATATATATATATATATATATATAATATACATACATACATACATATATAATATATATATATATATATATATATATATATATATATATATATATATATATATATATATATATATATATATATAATATATATATATATATAATATATATATATATATATATATATATATATATATATATATATATATATATATATATATATATATATATATATATATATATAATATATATATATAATATATATATATATATAATATATATATATATATATATATATATATATATATATATAATGTATGTAGGTATGTATGTGTATGTATGTACACTCACATATATTCAGTATCAACATCTGAAGTATTTACGCCCATTAATTAAATTACAATTGATATAAAATCGGCTATAATCTGAAGTGCATTCCGTTCTTTAAGCATGTCGTATTTACGAGACTTTACCTGATCACTATTCACTGTAGAATCTAATCTCAAGAGAGTAGCAAAATTATGCTGCAGAACAGTTCATAACTTCAAAACTCATCAAATCAGACATGAAATCTTAAGCTGAGACTCCTATGACCTATCGGTCGCCCATCTGACTTTCGTAGTAAAACCTTAGACATAACAGAAAGCAATGAATGTGTCCATTTATCGAAACCTGGGTAATATAATTTATGACACCCATTCATACCCGTCCTGCCACGTGTAGTCAGGGATTTCTGTTTCGTCTATTTAATTTGTTCTTTTTTTTTAAGTTCTATCACAGATATCTTTAATTACTATTTTGTTGATGAACGTCTTCCGTGACTGGTATTTTGCCAGTTTCTGAATCTTTTCTGCACACTGATCAAACTATCTTTTTGTGTCATGTAATTAAGAGGCTCTTAACCATCCCTTGTACATTTGTTTTAATACTCAATAATATTCATTATCATCATCATCATATCACTAAAATATGCAAAAAATCATACTGAGCAAGACCATTAACAAGCATATGGAAAAATGTGTATTATATCAATGGATTATAGAATAAGTTTTCAGAACAAGAAAAGTAATCAGTCAGAAACTACCTCGTGCATGTCTACAGTTCACCAAGGCTTTCACAAAATTTTCCCAGCAAGGATCTGCTCCTGTGCTCTCAAGTCATACATCAGCAGAGAGTGATTAATGTGCAAAAACGATTTTATGTTAGAAGACCATATAGAGCCTAATAACGTAGGGAATTTACCGTTATTAACACCCCCTGGTGCTAATAATGAAAAATGCATAATTTCATGAGGTGCTGATGCCTGTCATTTTTATTTTTCAACTTGGGCAAACATTCATAAAAGACAAGTCTACTAACTTGTAAGAAAACTTCAACAGGAAGGAGTACTCGTATGGAAAAACGGGACAGAAAAGTGAAAGAATACACAAAATTTGATCTAGAAACACAAAATAAGACCCAGTAGGGGCCAGCGCCGTCAGTACACTGGGGCACACTGTAGGCTTTAGTTAAGGTTTATTTGCAGGGTCCCTCCGGCCCCCAGCTGCATGCATTTTTTAGCCTTTAACTTCAACTCCATTCTCACTTACTTTCATTAATCTCGCTGTCCAACACCTCCAACCGTTTCTTCTTAATGCAACTGGCGGAGTTTCTCCCAGTTTCACCTTTAGATCCTTGTATTTCATTACCTTCATTTTCTGGATCTATTCCTCTCTCTGTCCAACCACTCCACATCCCTGCTTGGCTTGGCTGCCTAAATTTCACAATTCAATCAATCTCAAACATAAGAATATTTATATTATTGAGTTTATTGTGGATTTCATATGTGGAATGAATTGCTAGGGGGAAAGTTGTATTTTTCACACCCAATGCACACAAATGTATACAGGACACTGAAGACAGCATTATGTCTAAATTTGTGAATGCGATACTATTCATGCTATGTTAATGAGGTCATGCCACTGAAGAAAAGTCTTACCATGCCAGAAATCAGTCACTCGTCTCCTGTGTGAAAGCCAGGTGTACTGTTCATACTGATTTGTTATTACAGTTAATACTGATCTGTTCATTAGGTCATCCCATCTTCCATCTTCCCTGCCGGGAATCAAACCCTGTCCTCCTGGAAAATAGCAGATGTATTGTTCATACTTATTGACTAACAGCTAAACAAGATTTCATTAAGCAAATATTCCCTCAGCCGGGAATGAAACCAGGGGTTTCCTGGGTGAGAGGCAAGCGTTGTAAATACGAATTTATTAGCTAGGTCATGACACCTGTATTAGAAAATATCTTCCCATGCCGGGAATCGAACCCGGGCCTCCTGGGTGAAAGCCAGGTATCCTAGCCACTAGACCACATGGGAATTCTTAAATGCAGGAAATATGCGTATAACATTCGTATGTGGCTACTTCAAGACTTTATATGACAAAAATCTTTTAAATTGGCATCTCTTTTAGGCCGCTAATATTGTTCCCTTAAAAGGGCTTTACAAGGAAAACGTATCTCTCTCAAGTAAAAAAAAAAAAAAATACAAAAATGATTAACCGTTCTCCTTAAGCTTTAGGGAGAGGAACGTAGACGTGACGTCTCAGTGAATCAGCTGTTGTCATTCCTAGATGGTTGGACCAGATCCAAGTAATCTGGCACAGGCAGGAACGGGCACCTACCTCAACAAGCACTTGCTTGCCGTAGTTGAGTCGGACTTTAGCGCCTGCAATTCGGGAGGCAGTTCTAACTATTAATGTTATCCCTCATAACCTAACCTTGTGTAACCTTGGCACCATTACTGAGTCTCAGGTACCCGTACCCCTGGGAGTCCTCGGAGCGACCCTAGCGCCCTACCACCGGTTGTTCAGTAGTCGCTACCCAGCCCCGTAAGATTAGTCATACCCCGTCAGGAGTATTATCTGCACACCTATTCTACGGCAGAATACCGAGAATATTAATAGAAATAATCTACATAGTAAAGAATCGACGATTCTTTTTGACTTATCAGGGCGCATTTACATACGACGAGTTGTTTTCAAACTGATGCAATCTCCTACCAAATGCAAGACAGACACAACACTCGACAATAAAAAGTATTATTAAAACCAAATAAGAAATAATAGACAAGAGTGGATAAAGAAAAGCTTACAATAAAAGCGTTAAAGACAGAATAAATTTTATAATCTGTCCTCCTATCCTACCCACTGTTTTACACTAATACATATGAATTTTTGTCTTTAATAAAGGCTTTCAATAACTTTTCACTTAGAAGTAAAAGGGGATGAGATATCCTTACATCTCTGAAATACAATAACAGTTTTCCCCTTCGCTGCATTTCGTCATTATCGCAACTCGGTGTCTTTTTATTCTTTACATTTTTCACAGAATAACTGGAGAATCGTTCGTTGGGTGAATGGAGGTACTTCACAAAGCACTACACACTTCCGGCCTCCAGCTGTGATCCTGAAATACGTGTCTGTGTCTGTGTTGTGTCTGTGGAGGACCATACAGTACGAGCCAGTTGTGTGGTAACGGATTTTCGAGTGAATTTTGGAAGTTTTCATTGGCACCTGCAGGATTGTTTTCTGTAAACCCTAGCCCTTGTTTGTTTTGAGCCTTTCAGAAAAAGTTATTACCGAAAGCGCAGCAGTATCAACATCTGAAGTATTTACACGCATTATTTAAATTACAATTGATATAAAATCGGCTGTAATTTTAAGTGCATTGCCGTCTATTTTATATCAATTGTAGTTTAAATAATGCGTGTAAATACTTCAGATGTTGATACAGAATATACGTGAGTATATACACACGCACACGAACACATACATATATATTTATATATATATATGTATATATACATATACATATACATATATATAAATATATATATATATATATATATATATATATATATATATATATATATATATATATATATATATATATATATATACATATATATATATGGATGTATGTATGTGTATGTATGTACACTCACATATATTCTGTATCAACATCTAAAATATTTACACCCATTAATTAAATTATTATTACAATCGATATAAAGTAGGCTGTAATCTTAAGTGCATTCCGTTCTATAAGCATGTTGTATTTACAGTGAATAGTGAAATGATCACTATTCACTGTGGAATCTAATCTCAAGAGAGTAGCAAAATTATGCTGCAGATCATTTCATAACTTCAAAACTCATCAAATCAGACATGAAATGTTTTGCTGAGAATCTTATGACTTATCGATCGCCCATCCGACTTTCGTAGTAAAACCATAAGACATACAGAAAGCAATGAACGTGTCCATTTATCGAAACCTGGGTAATAAATTTATGACACCTATTTCCCACCCGTCTTGCCACGTGTAGTAAGGGATTTCTGTTTCGTCTATTTAATTTGTTCTTTTTTTTTTAAGTTCTATCACAGATATCTTTAATTACTATTTTGTTGATGAACGTCTTCCGTGATTGGTATTTTGCCAGTTTCTGAATCTTTTCTGCACACTGATCAAACTATCTTTTTGTGTCATGTAATTAAGAGGCTCTTAACCATCCCTTGTACATTTGTTTTAATACTCAATAATATTCATTATCATCATCATCATCATGTCACTAGAATATGCAAAAAATCATACTGAGCAAGCATTCAAGACCATTAACATGCACATGAAAAAATGAGTATTATATCAATCGTTATAGAATAAGTTTTCAAAACAAGAAAAGTAATCAATCAGAAATACCTCGTGCATGTCTACAGTTCATCAAGGCTTCATAAAATTTTCCCAGCAGGGATCTGCTCCTGCGCTCTCAAATCATACATCAGCACAGAGTGATTAATGTGCAAAAAAGATTTTATGTTAGAAGACCATATAGAGCCTAATAACGTAGGGAATTTATCGTTATTAACACCCCCTGGTGCTAATAATGAAAAATGCATAATTTCATGTGGTGCTGATGCCTGTCATTTTTATTTTTCAACTTGGGCAAACATTCATTAAAGACAAGTCTACTAACTTGTAAGAAATCTCCAACAGGAAGGAGTACTCATAGGGAAAAACGGAACAGAAAAGTGAAAGAATAGACAAAATTTGATCTAGAAACACAAAATAAGACCCAGTAGGGGCCAGCGCAGTCAGTACACTGGGGCACACTGTAGGCCTTAGTAAAAGTTTATTTGCAGGGTCCCTACGGCCCCTAGCTGCATGCATTATTTGCCTTTAACTTTAACTCCATTCTCACTTCCTTTCATTAATCTCGCTGTCCAACATCTCCAACCGTTTCTTCTTAATGCAACTGTCGGGGTTTCTCCCAGTTTCACCTTTAGATCCTTGTATTTCATTACCTTCATTTTCTGGATCTATTCCTCTCTCTGTCCAACCACTCCACATCCCTGTTCAGTGCCTCAAGTGATGGATGGCCCAGAGTGCTTCACTGATTGGCTTGACTACCTAAATTTCACAATTCAAACAATCTTAAACATAAGAATATTTATATCACTGAGTTTGTTGTGCATTTCATACGTGGAATGGATTGCTAGGTGGAAAGTTGCATTTTTCACACCCAATGCACACAAATGTATACAGGACACTGGAGACAGCATTATATTGAAATTTGTGAGTGCTATACTATTCATGCTGATATGTTAATGAGGGCATGCCACTGAAGAAATGTCTTACCATGCCAGAAATCAGTCACGCGTCTCCTAAGTGAAAGCCAGGTGTACTGTTAATTCTGATTTATTATTATTGTTAATAATGATCTGTTAATTTGGGTATCCCATCTTCCATCTTCCTGCCGGAAATCAAACCCTGTCCTCATGGAAAATGGCAGATGCATTATTCATACTTATTTATTATAACAGTCAAGCAAGATTTCATTAAGCAAATATTCCCCCAAGCCAGGAATGAAACCCGGGCCTTCCTGGGTGAAAGGCAAGCGTTGTAAATACGAATTTATTAGCTAGATCATGTTATCTGTATTAGGAAAATATCTTCCCATGCCGGGAATCGAACCCGGGCCTCCTGGGTGAAAGCCAGGTATCCTAGCCACTAGACCACATGGGAGTACCAAACTGATGGAAATATGCTTAGAACATTCATATCTGGCTATCTAACAACTTTATATGACAAAAATTATTTTAAATTGTATCTCTTCTGGGTCGCTAATATTGTTCCCTTAAAAGGGGTTTCTGAGGAAATGCATATTTCTCTGAAGAAAAAAAAATACAAAAATGATTAACCGTCCTCCTTAAGCTTTAGGGAGAGGAACGTAGACGTAACGTCTCAGTGAATCAGCTGGTCTCATTCCTAGAAGGTTGGACCAGAGCCAAGTGATCTGGGCCTTTGGCGTAGGCGGGAACGAGCACCTACCTCAACAAGCCCTTTGCCTTGCTTGCCGTGGTTGCGTCGGACTTTAGCACCAACAATTCGGGAGGCAGCTCTAACTATTAATGTTATCCCTTATAATCTAATCTTGTGTAACCTTGGCACCATTACTGAGTCTCAGGTACCCCTGGGGTTCCTCGCGGCGACCCTGGCCCCCACCACCGGTTGTTCAGTCGCCGCTTCCCCGCCCCGGAAGTTTAGTCATACCCCGTCAGGACCATTATCAGCGCACCTGTTCCACGGCAGAACACCGAAAATAATATTAATAGAAATAATCTATATAGAAAAGAATCGACGATTCTTTTTTGACTTATTAGGGCGCATTTACATATGATGAGTTATTCTGAAACTGAAGTAATCTCCTACCAAATGTAAGACAGTCACATCACTCGACAATAAAAAGTATTATTAATACCAAATAAGAAATAATAGACAAGAGTGGATAAAGAAAAGCTTACAATAAAAGCGTTAAAGACAGAATGAATTTTATATTCTATCCTCCCATCTTACCTACTGTATTACACTAATACATATGAATTTTTCTCTTTTACAAAGGCTTCGAATAACTTTGTACTTAGAAGTAAAGGGGATAAGAGATCCTTACATCGCTGAAATACAATAACAGTTTTCCCCTTCACTGCATTTCATCATTATCGCAACTCAGTGTCTTTTTATTCTTTACATTTTTCACAGAATAACTGGAGAATCTTTCGTTGGGTGAATGGAGGTACTTCACAAAGCACTACCCACTTCCGGCCTCCAGCTGTGATCCTGAAGTACGTTTGTGTCTGTGGAGAACCGTACAGTACAGCCAGTTTTGTGGTAACGGATTTTCGAGTGAATTTTGTTAAGTTTTCGCTGGCACCTGCAGGATTGTTTGCTGTGAACCGTAGCCCTTGTTTGTTTTAAACCTTTCAGAAAAAGGAATTACCGAAAGCGCAGCAGCCACTGCTCTTCGTCAAAATATTTTTTCTTTATTTTTAGTTATTATTCAATAGTTTATTATTCTTTTCAAATTTCAACGGGCAGGGAATTTATCTAAGGACTTTATAAAAGGAAAACTTGAAAATTAAAGAAAGACATACATACATACATACATACATACATACATACATACATACATACATACATACATACATACATACATACATACATGTCACAAACGCCTTGTAAATTCGTTTTTTTTTTTCTTGATTTTCGTATATAAGTTAAAATACAATTTTCATTTCCCATGTATTTGTAACGTACATTTCGAAAAAAGTGCTAGTTGTTTTGAAATTTCCACTCAAGCGGTAATGGGAAATAATGCGTGACCGTACCCAAAGTCATTACTGATCTGACCTGACCCTAGTAATCCGCACTCGAGGTGACGATTTCGGGAGACACTTGCAATTACTGCGACCCTTTGAGAGTTCTTTCCCTAGCCACTATTGTTCTTAAGTCCTCAGCTAATATTGTCACTTCGCACTCTGAGGAGTTTCCCCCTCCATTTCAACTGCCTGCCATGCCATTAAGGGTCACAGCCTTGACCTGACACTTGCATCGTCTATCTAATTATCAACCCATTGCAACCTCTCCTACTTGAACCTTTTATTTGCCGTCATTCAACGACCTTTCTAGGCACCTGGCCGGATTATCAACGTGCCCCGAGAAGAGGACAATGGAAGATCCCATTAAGAAGAGGCTGTCAGCAATGTCAAAAACTCGACCACTGTCGGCACCGATTATGGTATACATACAGGCTCCAACGAAGCACTCTTTGCTAGTTACTCCTAAGACGTCACCTTGCTAGTATACCCTCTGCTAGTCACTCTCGCGACGTCACTCGGCTAGCTAGACGTCACTCCACTCGTTAACCTGACGACACCACTCTGTCCAAAAGTTTGCCGAGACTCTGATCGAGTCCGACTTGACGTCCCCCTTTTGCTGTCACGCTGAAGATTGTCTTATCCAGCTGCTTACCCTCTCCGCGCTGTCCTGCTAACACATCAATGCCCTTTATACTTTGTCTCATTTCCCTATGGTGGGGAACGTTCCCATTGACACCCTACTGCGGAAACCTGGCTCTACGAACCTTACGTGTTGTCCATAGACTAAGGTAATGTGACTGGAAGTTGTCTGTCAGCCTCACCAATTTTATCTTACCCGTTTTCCACCTGTTCCC
>JANJGK010001907.1:0-125000 GCA_039081455.1 Macrobrachium rosenbergii | reverse complement strand
GATATCTTAAGATATTGATCACTTCACGATTATGGGACTCAACTAGCCCATTGGCTGACGGCCGATAAGCCGCAATGGTGACATGCCTTATCTGCATTAAAGTCGTAAACTCACGGATCACTTCATTGATGAATTCGCGTCCATTGTCGCTGACCAACATCCTGAGACACCCAAACCGACACACGAGGGGACATAACGCCTTGGCCACTTCACCTGCCGTCTTATTTTCCATCGCACACACGTGTGTGAAACGTGTGAACGCGTCCACGAACACACAAATGTATTTGGGTTGCCCTTGCACAGAAGGCAATGGTCCAACCACATCCATATGCACTCTATCCCACTTCACAGGTACCACAGGCCACAATCGGGCCTTCGGGACCACATGTCTGTGACTTTTCATTGTATTACACACGACAACTTCTTACAAATCTAGTTACGTCCTTTCGCATGCTAACCCAAAAGAAGTGCTCACGGGCTCTTCTAAGGGATCTCTCTATACCTACATGCCCAGCATAAGGGCTTACATGGATCATGTGCATGGCTCTCTCTATTAAAGCTCGAGGAAGCACGACTCGGCCTCGGATATCACCAGGCCTTTTCTCATATCTGCAAAACAAGACGTCCCCTTCAATGAAGAACACATCCTTCCGCAAATGCACAGAATTCGGGAATTCGCTGCTCTCACCTCTCACACAGGCCTTGATTTGATTAATCCAGGCTTCAGAACCCTGACTCTCAACCAGCTCTCGCACACTCCACCCACAAAAATCAACCACATTTTCATTCTCTGGGCATTTACTCTGAACTCCCCCAGTCGGAGTTCCACCTGCATTCATCCTGCTGTCACCCCGGCCACTCCCACTCATCTGTGAGTGCCCATGAGATTCCCGTTTTCTTTGCTCCGCGCTCCCATCCGATTGACTGTCACTGTTAGCATTTGTCGTAATGCTGCTGCCACCAGTGCCGGCATCGCCGGTGCCACCCACGTTACGAGGTTTCTTTTGTTGTTCTTCCTTGCGCTTCGCAGCGCGTGTTGTCACTCCTATGACGTTCCTGGAGAGAGCATCCGCCACCCTATTACTTTTGCCTGGAATATGCTCTATTTTTAGGATATCAAACTCTAAAATTCGCTAGATCCAACGAGCTTGGCGATTAGAAATTTTGCTCTTCTTAAATAGGTGTGTTAGCGGTCTGCGATCTGTGAAAATCTTTACTTTATGTCCCAGTAAAAAATAGCAGTGTCTCTCCAGCAACCACAGGACTGCCAAAGCCTCTTGATCGAAAGTACTATAATTTCTCTCTGCCCCTTTTAATGCTCGTGATGCAAAACAAACTGGTCTCTCATTACCTTCATCGTCTATTTGAGATATTACTCCTCCGATCGCGATATCACTCGCATCTGTAGTCACAATAAATGGACGATCGAACCTCGGATAAGCCAAGAGTTCGTCGCTCACAAGGGCATCTTTAATTTCTGAAAAGCATCTTGTTCCTTCTCACCCCACTGGAAATCAGGTCGCTTCCTTAATGCATCTAACGGTCTCGCTATCTGGCCAAAGTTCTTAATGAATTTACGTTAATATCCCGCGAGTCCGAGGAAACTGGCTACATCCTTCGCATGTTCAGGCTGTGGAAATTCTTTAATTGCTAAAACCTTATCGGCACAAGGCTTAAGGCCTTCTGAAGTTATGATGTGCCCAAGAAATTCCACTTCGACCTGAAAAAATTGGCATTTATCTACGTTAATTTTCATGCCATGACGCCTTAATGCTTCTAAAACCTCTAACAAGTTAGCCATGTGCTCCTCTACTGTGGCACCGATTACAATGATATCGTCCAGGTATACAAAAAACCCACGGCCTAATATGGAAGCTAAAACTGACATCATTACTCTAGAAAAATGGGTCGGAGCATTCTTTAATCCAAAAGGAAGGAAATTATATTCAAATAGCCGATTATTCGCTATAAAGGCTGTTTTCTCTTTACTCTCGTCATCTAAGGGAATTTGATGGTAGCCCGACTTGAGATCCAGCATGGTGAAAAATTTACTCTCCCTTACTTTAAGCAAAAGTTCCTCGATCGATGGCAATGGATAAGCATTATCTTTCGCAATGGCATTCAGTCGCCTATAATCAACACACAACCTGAGAGAGCCATCTTTCTTCTTAACTAAAACAATTGGGGAAGCCCAAGGAGATTCGCTTTCTTGAATAATACCCTGATTTTGCAATTGATTGATTGTTTTATTGATTACTTGTTCATGACATGCAGGAGTTCTATAAGGCTTTGTGCAAATGGGGGGGTGATCTCCCGTCTCTATTCTAAAGGGTAACTTATCAATTCTCCCGGGGGGCTCGTCTCCAGTTGCAATCACATCTTGGTATTCCCCAATTATGTCTCCTACACGTCTGCGGTAATTTAAAGGTGTTGCTTTGGCAGCTGTTTGCAGTAGCCTTCTAAGCCGTGGTTCGCCGCGACCTTGACTCTGTGTAGTCAGGGCCGACACTGCGTTATCGGCTGTTACAAGGGTGCATACTTCTAAATCACAAAGAGACTCACTACTTAATTCTAACCTACTACTATTTACATTGATAAAAGGTACATTCGCCTTCCCGTCGACGATGGTAGCGACTCCTGGCAGCACGAAGTTTGCCCACTTTTTATGGGGATTAATATATACGAGTGTACCTTCTTCTAACTTTCGTACTGGGACGACAGGAAGGGATTAGAGATGGGAGGGAGGAATAACCTCCCCCACCTCCGGGCTAGCAGGTACCACTCCTGCGTCCCCTTTAAATGCCCAGGCCACCTTGACACACTGTCTCCTCTCACCCAAGACGGAAAGTTTTTGGTACTGCCCGGTTCCCACTGGCATTGACACTTCCACTCCCCCTCCGTCGATCCCATTGAGAGCCACCTTCTGCTCTCGCATGAAACCAATTCCCAGAATAACGGGAATTCCTTCCATGTGAGTCATCGGTACAACATGGAATTTGTGAGTCAAGACTCGGCCACCTAGGGAAATCTGCTGGTTGACAATGCGCCGGATCCTTATCTGATGGCCACTTGCAATGTTCAGCAACAGACATCCCTTCAACGCCATCATAGCGCCCGTCACTAAACGTTCCTCGATCAGGGACACACAAGCTCCGCTGTCCAATAAGGCATGGTATGTCCCCGTTCCAATCCCCACTTCAAGAAAAGGAACTGAATCTCCACTCTCGAGAGAGGGAGAAGGGGTGGAGGACGTTTGCTCTGCTCCCTCCACAGGTACACACACCCCTTGGGCAGAGGGAGCTCTCACTGGCAGGGGAAGACTCCCACCTACACACTGGCCGGGGGTGGCACTACTCCCACTAGGCCTTCTCCTTGTTTTGCGGTCCCTGCCGCAACTGGCCCTTGGGGTGCCGGAGGGAGGAGGCCCGCGAGTACACTTCCTCCTCCCCTTCCCCGGCGTGTTCCCCTTCCTCTCGGGGGAGGGAGCGCGCCGTTTGAAGCGACGCTGTTTTTTGGACACTCGCTGACTAGATGGTCACTGGCACCACATCGGAAACAATGCCTTTGACCGTACAAAGGGCATTGGGCACACATGTGGCCCTTTTTCCCGCACTGCCAGCAGAGTTTCCCTGCCGCACCCACGCTCCCCCTTCCCCTGGCCCCCCTTGGTCGCTTGGCACCGGGGCGAACTCCGCTCGTGTTGGTTGGGGCTGGAAGAGCGCGCTTTTGTGTCCCGGACCGGTTGGCGGAGGCGACGATGGGTGGGGGGTAGGACATCACCATCCTCTCTGCTTGCAGCCATCTCTCTGTCTCTAACACCACCTGGGCTGCACCAACCATAGCCGCTAGGGGCTTCCCAGGGCTGACCAGCACCGCAGATACTGAGGGGGGGAGAGTCATCAACAACATCTGTCTGCAGAAATTCTCACTGCCCTCCTCTGTCTGCTCTGCATCCGAAGCCAAACTTTCATAGTCGGCCGACAGTCTGGCGATGTACTCGGCGATGCCCTCCCCCGCTCGTAATGCTGGAGAATAGCGGGCCCATAGCGCTCGCCGGGTCTCTTCTTGAAGGGTGAAGCGTGTTATAAGGCCTTGTCTGAACGATGGCCAATCTTTGGGTCTGTTTTTCCATGACCTCATCATCCTGGCTGCGGACCCGGTCATCTTCGCGATGTTTTGTGCAATTTTCTGGGCATCGGTCCAATCGCTAGTGGCCTCTTCGACACTGTTAACGAAGGCTTCGATCGAAATGAAGCCCTCTTTTGGCGTCGAGTTATCGAAGTAGAGGATGTGCGATGCCGGGATGGGAAGTTTCATCACCAAACTGCGAGGCACCATGCCGGCCGGCGCTGGAGTTTGCATTGCAATCCCGGAGGGAGTGGAAACGATCAGTCCATTCCCGCTACTACAGTTCCCTGCCAACATAGAACCATTATTTGCACTATCGCTGTTCGGAATTCCCGACGGCGTACTACTGTCCGTTTCACTCGCGTTCATCGGGTTCCCACCCCCTTGCCGATACCACTCCAGGAATGCCCTCAAAAGGGCAAGGTCACTTGCTGCATTCCTTTCGCTATTTTCCCCAACCCTTCTCGGACTAACTTCTACCGCCCCACCGTCTCTCTCCTCTTGTTCGTCGCCGTTCGCCCTGTGGAATCCCGTGCTTCTTGTATTATACACCATCGTTCTCAATTTAATATCACTCTACAGTTATTGCATTAGCACGATCGCAGACCCACAGTTCGCTATATTTACTATTAATTAGCGCTTCGCAGCAGGACCCCGCACCTGACACCAGAAACTGACCCCGACCTCTCGTCGGGTTGACTTACACTGGTCCGGCTGCATTACTGTGGGACATGCTTAAATAAGACACAGGGGTGTAAATTTAACAATGATCTGTATTATCTAAAACTTACACAAGGGCCCAAGTATCTAAGCAAACTAAAATTTACCGTAAAACCGAGAAAGAGAGGCTGAGGGGGAACCCGGCGGATGCAGCGAGGGAAAGTACGTCTTTCCCCTAAACGCGACAAAAACGCTCTGCCCAAAGGGACGCCTTCTTTGGGCATCTTCCTCCCACCTTGTCATACCTCACAACCCCCGATTTCTTCTCTACTGGACACAATTGGCCCTGGCACTTCTCCTTAGGCCTATCAGCCAATCGGTGCCAGGTAAGGTGATGCTAAATCCAAACGAACTTTTGGGGGGGTTTCTGGGGAGAGGAAGGTTTCCTCAGTCTGAGAGAAGATGACCGCTGACCCGTCCTGTAATGGCATCCTACGACTGCATTAGGATTCTGGGGAAGTTTCACGAAGACTGAGAAGGGCTTATATATACATTATATATATTTATATATACATACATACATACATATATATATAATGTACCTGTATATATGTATGTATATATATATATATATATATATATATATATATATATATATATATATATATATATATATATATATATATATATATATATATATATATATATATATATATATGTATGTATGTATGTATGTATGTATGTATGTATGTATGTATGTATGTATGTATGTATGTATGTATGTATGTATGTATGTATGTATATATATATATATATATATATATATATATATATATATATATATATATATAATATATATATATATATATATATATATATATATATATATATATATATATATATATATATATATATATATATATATATATATATATATATATATATATATAATGTATGTAGGTATGTATGTATATGTATGTACACTCACATATATTCAGTATCAACATCTGAAGTATTTACGCCCATTAATTAAATTACAATTGATATAAAATCGGCTATAATCTGAAGTGCATTCCGTTCTTTAAGCATGTCGTATTTACGAGACTTTACCTGATCACTATTCACTGTAGAATCTAATCTCAAGAAAGTAGCAAAATTATGCTGCAGAACAGTTCATAACTTCAAAACTCATCAAATCAGACATGAATCTTAAGCTGAGACTCCTATGACCTATCGGTCGCCCATCTGACTTTCGTAGTAAAACCTTAGACATAACAGAAAGCAATGAATGTGTCCATTTATCGGAACCTGGGTAATATAATTTATGACACCCATTCATACCCGTCCTGCCACGTGTAGTCAGGGATTTCTGTTTCGTCTATTTAATTTGTTCTTTTTTTTAAGTTCTATCACAGATATCTTTAATTACTATTTTGTTGATGAACGTATTCCGTGATTGGTATTTTGCCAGTTTCTGAATCTTTTCTGCACACTGATCAAACTATCTTTTTGTGTCATGTAATTAAGAGGCTCTTAACCATCCCTTGTACATTTGTTTTAATACTCAATAATATTCATTATCATCATCATCATATCACTAAAATATGCAAAAAATCATATTGAGCAAGACCATTAACAAGCATATGGAAAAATGTGTATTATATCAATGGATTATAGAATAAGTTTTCAGAACAAGAAAAGTAATCAGTCAGAAACTACCTCGTGCATGTCTACAGTTCACCAAGGCTTCATAAAATTTTCCCAGCAAGGATCTGCTCCTGTGCTCTCAAGTCATACATCAGCAGAGAGTGATTAATGTGCAAAAACGATTTTATGTTAGAAGACCATATAGAGCCTAATAACGTAGGGAATTTAGCGTTATTAACACCCCCTGGTGCTAATAATGAAAAATGCATAATTTCATGTGGTGCTGATGCCTGTCATTTTTATTTTTCAACTTGGGCAAACATTCATAAAAGACAAGTCTACTAACTTGTAAGAAAACTTCAACAGGAAGGAGTACTCATATGGAAAAATGGGACAGAAAAGTGAAATACACAAAATTTGATCTAGAAACACAAAATAAGGCCCAGTAGGGGCCAGCGCCGTCAGTACACTGGGGCACACTGTAGGCTTTAGTTAAAGTTTATTTGCAGGGTCCCTCCGGCCCCCAGCTGCATGCATTTTTTAGCCTTTAACTTCAACTCCATTCTCACTTACTTTCATTAATCTTGCTGTCCAACATCTCCAACCGTTTCTTCTTAATGCAACTGGCGGAGTTTCTCCCAGTTTCACCTTTAGATCCTTGTATTTCATTACCTTCATTTTCTGGATCTATTCCTCTCTCTGTCCAACCACTCCACATCCCTGCTTGGCTTGGCTGCCTAAATTTCACAATTCAATCAATCTCAAACATAAGAATATTTATACTATTGAGTTTATTGTGGATTTCATATGTGGAATGAATTGCTAGGGGGAAAGTTGTATTTTTCACACCCAATGCACACAAATGTATACAGGACACTGAAGACAGCATTATGTTTAAATTTGTGAATGCGATACTATTCATGCTATGTTAATGAGGTCATGCCACTGAAGAAAAGTCTTACCATGCCAGAAATCAGTCACTCGTCTCCTGTGTGAAAGCCAGGTGTACTGTTCATACTGATTTGTTATTACAGTTAATACTCATCTGTTCATTAGGTCATCCCATCTTCCATCTTCCCTGCCGGGAATCAAACCCTGTCCTCCTGGAAAATAGCAGATGTATTGTTCATACTTATTGACTAACAGCCAAACAAGATTTCATTAAGCAAATATTCCCTCGGCCGGGAATGAAACCAGGGGTTTCCTGGGTGAGAGGCAAGCGTTGTAAATACGAATTTATTAGCTAGGTCATGACATCTGTATTAGGAAAATATCTTCCCATGCCGGGAATCGAACCCGGGCCTCCTGGGTGAAAGCCAGGTATCCTAGCCACTAGACCACATGGGAATTCTTAAATGCAGGAAATATGCGTATAACATTCGTATGTGGCTACTTCAAGACTTTATATGACAAAAATCTTTTAAATTGGCATCTCTTTTAGGCCGCTAATATTGTTCCCTTAAAAGGGCTTTACAAGGAAAACTTATCTCTCTCAAGTAAAAAAAAAAAAAAAAAAATACAAAAATGATTAACCGTTCTCCTTAAGCTTTAGGGAGAGGAACGTAGATGTGACGTCTCAGTGAATCAGCTGTTCTCATTCCTAGATGGTTGGACCAGATCCAAGTAATCTGGCACAGGCAGGAACGGGCACCTACCTCAACAAGCACTTGCTTGCCGTAGTTGAGTCGGACTTTAGCGCCTGCAATTCGGGAGGCAGTTCTAACTATTAATGTTATCCCTCATAACCTAACCTTGTGTAACCTTGGCACCATTACTGAGTCTCAGGTACCCGTACCCCTGGGAGTCCTCGGAGCGACCCTAGCGCCCTACCACCGGTTGTTCAGTAGTCGCTACCCAGCCCCGTAAGATTAGTCATACCCCGTCAGGAGTATTATCTGCACACCTATTCTACGGCAGAATACCGAGAATATTAATAGAAATAATCTACATAGTAAAGAATCGACGATTCTTTTTGACTTATCAGGGCGCATTTACATACGACGAGTTGTTTTCAAACTGATGCAATCTCCTACCAAATGCAAGACAGACACAACACTCGACAATAAAAAGTATTATTAAAACCAAATAAGAAATAATAGACAAGAGTGGATAAAGAAAAGCTTACAATAAAAGCGTTAAAGACAGAATAAATTTTATAATCTGTCCTCCTATCCTACCCACTGTTTTACACTAATACATATGAATTTTTGTCTTTAATAAAGGCTTTCAATAACTTTTCACTTAGAAGTAAAAGGGGATGAGATATCCTTACATCTCTGAAATACAATAACAGTTTTCTCCTTCGCTGCATTTCGTCATTATCGCAACTCGGTGTCTTTTTATTCTTTACATTTTTCACAGAATAACTGGAGAATCGTTCGTTGGGTGAATGGAGGTACTTCACAAAGCACTACACACTTCCGGCCTCCAGCTGTGATCCTGAAATACGTGTCTGTGTCTGTGTCTGTGTTGTGTCTGTGGAGGACCGTACAGTACAGCCAGTTGTGTGGTAACGGATTTTCGAGTGAATTTTGGAAGTTTTCGTTGGCACCTGCAGGATTGTTTTCTGTAAACCCTAGCCCTTGTTTGTTTTGAGCCTTTCAGAAAAAGGAATTACCGAAAGCGCAGCAGTATCAACATCTGAAGTATTTACAGGCATTATTTAAATTACAATTGATATAAAATCGGCTGTAATTTTAAGTGCATTGCGGTCTATTTTATATCAATTGTAGTTTAAATAATGCGTGTAAATACTTCAGATGTTGATACAGAATATACGTGAGTATATACACACGCACACGAACACATATACATATATATATATGTATACATATATATATATATATATATATATATATATATATATATATATATATATATATATATATATATATATACATATATATATGTATGTATGTATGTATGTGTATGTATGTACATTCACATATATTCTGTATCAACATCTGAAATATTTACACCCATTAATTATTATTACAATCGATATAAAGTAGGCTGTAATCTTAAGTGCATTCCGTTCTATAAGCATGTTGTATTTACGTGTGTTTACCAGATCACTATTCACTGTGGAATCTAATCTCAAGAGAGTAGCAAAATTATGCTGCAGAACATTTCATAACTTCAAAACTCATCAAATCAGACATGAAATATTTTGCTGAGAATCTTATGACCTATCGATCACCCATCCGACTTTCGTAGTAAAACCATAAGACATACAGAAAGCAATGAACGTGTCCATTTATCGAAACCTGGGTAATAAATTTATGACACCTATTTCCCACCCGTCTTGCCACGTGTAGTAAGGGATTTCTGTTTTGTCTATATAATTTGTTCTTTGTCTTAAGTTCTATCAGAGATATCTTTAATTAGTATTTTGTTGATGAAAGTCTTGTGTGATTGGTGTTTTACCAGTTTCTGAATCTCTTCTGCACACTGATCAAACTATCTTTTTGTGTCATGTAATTAAGAGGCTCTTAACCAACCCTTGTACATTTGTTTTAATACTCAATAATATTCATTATCATCATGTCACTAGAATATGCAAAAAATCATACTGAGCAAGCATTCAAGACCATTAACATGCACATGAAAAAAATGAGTATTATATCAATCGTTGTAGAATAAACTTTCAAAACAAGAAAAGTAATCAATCAGAAATACCTCGTGCATGTCTACAGTTCATCAAGGCTTCATAAAATTTTCCCAGCAGGGATCTGCTCCTGCGCTCTCAAATCATACATCAGCACAGAGTGATTAATGTGCAAAAAAGATTTTATGTTAGAAGACCATATAGAGCCTAATAACATAGGGAATTTATCGTTATTAACACCCCCTGGTGCTAATAATGAAAAATGCATAATTTCATGTGGTGCTGATGCCTGTCATTTTTATTTTTCAACTTGGGCAAACATTCATAAAGGACAAGTCTACTAACTTGTAAGAAATCTCCAACAGGAAGGAGTACTCATATGGAAAAACGGAACAGAAAAGTGAATGAATAGACAAAATTTGATCTAGAAACACAAAATAAGACCCAGTAGGGGCCAGCGCCGTCAGTACACTGGGGCACACTGTAGGCCTTAGTAAAAGTTTATTTGCAGGGTCCCTACGGCCCCTAGCTGCATGCATTATTTGCCTTTAACTTTAACTCCATTCTCACTTCCTTTCATTAATCTCGCTGTCCAACATCTCCAACCGTTTCTTCTTAATGCAACTGTCGGGGTTTCTCCCAGTTTCACCTTTAGATCCTTGTATTTCATTACCTTCATTTTCTGGATCTATTCCTCTCTCTGTCCAACCACTCCACATCCCTGTTCAGTGCCTCAAGTGATATGGATGGCCCAGAGTGCTTCACTGATTGGCTTGACTACCTAAATTTCACAATTCAAACAATCTTAAACATAAGAATATTTATATCACTGAGTTTGTTGTGCATTTCATACGTGGAATGGATTGCTAGGTGGAAAGTTGCATTTTTCACACCCAATGCACACAAATGTATACAGGACACTGGAGACAGCATTATAATGAAATTTGTGAGTGCTATACTATTCATGCTGATATGTTAATGAGGGCATGCCACTGAAGAAATGTCTTACCATGCCAGAAATCAGTCACGCGTCTCCTGAGTGAAAGCCCAAATCAAACCCTGTCCTCATGGAAAATGGCAGATGCATTATTCATATTTATTTATTATAACAGTCAAGCAAGATTTCATTAAGCAAATATTCCCCCAAGCCAGGAATGAAACCCGGGGCTTCCTGGGTGAAAGGCAAGCGTTGTAAATACGAATTTATTAGCTAGATCATGTCATCTGTATTAGGAAAATATCTTCCCATGCCGGGAATCGAACCCGGGCCTCCTGGGTGAAAGCCAGGTATCCTAGCCACTAGACCACATGGGAGTACCAAATTGGTGGAAATATGCTTATAACATTCATATCTGGCTATCTAACGACTTTATTTGACAAAAATTATTTTAAATTGTATCTCTTCTGGGTCGCTAATATTGTTCCCTTAAAAGGGTTTTCTGAGGAAATGCATATTTCTCTGAAGAAAAAAAAAAATACAAAAATGATTAACCGTCCTCCTTAAACTTTAGGGAGAGGAACGTAGACGTAACGTCTCAGTGAATCAGCTGGTCTCATTCCTAGAAGGTTGGACCAGAGCCAAGTGATCTGGGCCTTGGGCGTAGGCGGGAACGGGCACCTACCTCAACAAGCCCTTGCTTGCCGTGGTTGCGTCGGACTTTAGCACCAACAATTCGGGAGGCAGCTCTAACTATTAATGTTATCCCTTATAATCTAATCTTGTGTAACCTTGGCACCATTACTGAGTCTCAGGTACCCCTGGAGTTCCTCGCGGCGACCCTGGCCCCCACCACCAGTTGTTCAGTCGCCGCTACCCCGCCCCGGAAGTTTAGTCATACCCCGTCAGGACCATTATCAGCGCACCTGTTCCACGGCAGAACACCGAAAATAATATTAATAGAAATAATCTATATAGAAAAGAATCGACGATTCTTTTTTGACTTATTAGGGCGCATTTACATATGATGAGTTATTCTGAAACTGAAGCAATCTCCTACCAAATGTAAGACAGTCAGATCACTCGACAATAAAAAGTATTATTAATACCAAATAAGAAATAATAGACAAGAGTGGATAAAGAAAAGCTTACAATAAAAGCGTTAAAGACAGGATGAATTTTATATTCTATCCTCCCATCTTACCTACTGTATTACACTAATACATATGAATTTTTCTCTTTTACAAAGGCTTTGAATAACTTTTGTACTTAGAAGTAAAGGGGATAAGAGATCCTTACATCGCTGAAATACAATAACAGTTTTCCCCTTCACTGCATTTCATCATTATCGCAACTCAGTGTCTTTTTATTCTTTACATTTTTCACAGAATAACTGGAGAATCTTTCGTTGGGTGAATGAATTTTGTTAAGTTTTCGCTGGCACCTGCAGGATTGTTTGCTGTGAACCGTAGCCCTTGTTTGTTTTAAGCCTTTCAGAAAAAGGAATTACCGAAAGCGCAGCAGCCACTGCTCTTCGTCAAAATATTTTTTCTTTATTTTTAGTTATTATTCAATAGTTTATTATTCTTTTCAAATTTCAACGGGCAGGGAATTTATGGCAAGTCATCTAAGGACTTTATAAAAGGAAAACTTGAAAATTAAAGAAAGACATACATACATACATACATACATACATACATACATACATACATACATACATACATACATACATACATGTCACAAACGCCTTGTAAATTCGTTTTTTTTTTCTTCTTGATTTTCGTATATAAGTTAAAATACAATTTTCATTTCCCGTGTATTTGTAACGTACATTTCGAAAAAAGTGCTAGTTGTTTTGAAATTTCCACTCAAGCGGTAATGGGAAATAATGCGTGACCGTACCCAAAGTCATTACTGATCTGACCTGACCCTAGTAATCCGCACTCGAGGTGACGATTTCGGGAGACACTTGCAATTACTGCGACCCTTTGAGAGTTCTTTCCCTAGCCACTATTGTTCTTAAGTCCTCAGCTAATATTGTCACTTCCCACTCTGAGGAGTTTCCCCCTCCATTTCAACTGCCTGCCATGCCATTAAGGGTCACAGCCTTGACCTGACACTTGCATCGTCTATCTAATTATCAACCCATTGCTACCTCTCCTACTTGAACCTTTTATTTGCCGTCATTCAACGACCTTTCTAGGCACCTGGCCGGGTTATCAACGTGCCCCGAGAAGAGGACAATGGAAGATCCCATTAAGAGGAGGCTGTCAGCAATGTCAAAAACTCGACCACTGTCGGCACCGATTATGGTATACATACAGGCTCCAACGGAGCACTCTTTGCTAGTTACTCCTAAGACGTCACCTTGCTAGTATACCCTCTGCTAGTCACTCTCGCGACGTCACTCGGCTAGCTAGACGTCACTCTACTCGTTAACCTGACGACACCACTCTGTCCAAAAGTTTGCCGAGACTCTGATCGAGTCCGACTTGACGTCCCCCTTTTGCTGTCACGCTGAAGATTGTCTTATCCAGCTGCTTACCCTCTCCGCGCTGTCCTGCTAACACATCAATGCCCTTTATACTTTGTCTCATTTCCCTATGGTGGGGAACGTTCCCATTGACACCCTACTGCGGAAACCTGGCTCTACGAACCTTACGTGTTGTCCATAGACTAAGGTAATGTGACTGGAAGTTGTCTGTCAGCCTCACCAATTTTATCTTACCCGTTTTCCACCATTTCTCCCATTTTCTGATATCCATAACCTTTTACTCTCCCTCAGAGAGTGTTGTGATTTTGATTGTGGTGATTTTGTTACCAATAATGGAATTCTAGAGTTATTTGGGTATATGTGTTTTACCAAAATTGTTACATAATCAGTGTTTTGAAATTTGCTTATGTATTTCCAGTTGATTATTACTCGAGTCCCTTCGAGTGTTTTCAGCTTTTCCTGTTATTGCAGATTCATGGTTCGAGTACCTGTTGTGTGATGTCAACTGTAGATCAATGGTGCCATCTTCCTGCATACCCCACGTGCCATATCCGGTCAAGATATTCAGACTATCAGTGCTGTCCCGTTCTCGCTTAACGTACCCCATCCCATGCATTCTTTGGATCCTCACTCATACCTATTGCTTGTTAGTCTATGAAGGCTAGCGTTAAAAGCTCGCAGTTTTGTGGCACTTTTCTATAGTGTTTGTGATTCTATTAACGTAACTTTGGTAGTGCCACGGGACTCCATTGATAGCTCCTATAAATATTTCATGTTCTGATATCTTTTAGTGAATTATACTATTTAGTGGACAATATAAGTTTACCACCATTCCTTACTCTATTGGTAATTCTGAATATACTCACTTTGCAACTTTTCTGTTCACCGGAGCGCAGCCACCCTTAGCCATGTCTTGTAATCAAAGGTCAAAATTAGAGACATTCTTTTATCCTCACCGCAGCATGAACGTGACAATATATATCCTGGTAGGCAAATGTTTCAAATTCATTGTTCCAATAGAGATATCGTTGAAAAATAAGACATCGAAGGACACAAAGGAATGCATAACCCACTCTCAACTGTTCTCTCGAAAGGATTTTAGGGAACTGTATTCAAAGTCAATTCCAATATGTTAGTTTTTCCCTTAGAAAAAAATAACCACAAATGCATTTTCTCTACGGCTTGCAGGCTTATCGAAGAGGAAGGGTTATGAATTTGACAAAAATTCCCCAAAGATTTTTAATTTTTCTGCTCTGAATGGGAAATCCAAGTCTCTAAATTAATATAATCGTAATAGAAAGGTTATTCCTTATTCATCTGATTATTCTACGTTGAATAATAAAATGAGTAATAAAATGAATAATAAAATGATAAAAAAGCTTATGATGCATATGGTGCTCATGTGATTTTTTCTGGTTTTTAAACTTCCATTAAATTGAAAATTTTAGTCAAGGAGACACCCGTTTCAACCTGAAATTTGCATTTCGTTGTTCTACTGGTCTCATAATGAATTTTGGATTTCACGACAACATTTCTGATATACTAATTTGGTAAACCGATATATATATATATATATATATATATATATATATATATATATATATATATATATATATATATATATTATATTATATATATATATATATATATATATTATATTATATATATATATATATATATATATTATATTATATATATATATATATATATATATATATATATATATATATATATATATATATATATATATATATATGTATATATATATATATATATTATATTATATATATATATATATATATATATATATATATATATATATATGTATATATATATATATATATATATATATATATATATATATATATATATATATATATATATATATATATATATATATATATATATATATATATATATATATATATATATATATATATATATATATATATATATATATATATATATATATATATATATATATATATATATATATATATATATATATATATATATATATATATATATATATATATATATATATATATATATATATATATATTATATTATATAGGTGTGTGTGCGCGTGTATACACTCAAATATTTACTGTATCAAAATCTGAAGTATTTACACGCACTACTTAAATTATAATTGATACAAAATCGGTTGCAATCTTAAGTGCACTGCGGTCTATTTTATACCAATTGTAGTTTAAATAATGCGTGTAAATACTACAGATGTTGATACAGAATATATGTGAGTATATACAAACGAATATGAACACATACATATATATTTATATTTGTAATATATATATATATATATACTGTATATATATATAGGGTGCGGCATAAGTAACGCCCTTTGTTTAAGTGGAACAAAATTAAAGCCTTTTTGATTATCATTTATTTTTTCGAACATGAATGTATTGCCACAGGTTAATAGATTAATATAATATATTAACAAAATTAATATAATGCTTATTCGGTTTAATAATGTTCAGTACAAATTCTAATTGCTAACTCTGCAGAAAGACGCCTACCGGGTTTTTGAGGAGAACGCAGCAACGATTCTTGTAGTTCATTGGACTTTTCTAAGCTTGTTGCAACAACTGGCCTACCCGCTCTTTGAGCATCACTTACACTTCCTGTGGATTCAGATTTTCTAATCAAGCTTGTGATATTTCGGCTTTGCACCCTTGGGATGTTAAATTCAGCTGATAACAATCTTGCGGGTTCAGACCCATTTTTATTTTTTTGATAGTACAATTGAGTTGCTTTTACTCTGTTCCTTTGTTAATCTCATGGTTGTATAAAGTATCTGAAAAAATGAAGATTTAGCAAATCAATTAAAGAAAATAATAAAGAAAATATACATTAGAAGATATAAAATTAAAAAGGGCGTTACTTATGCCGCACCTTGTGTATATATATATATATATATATATATATATATATATATATATATATATATATATATATATATATATATATATATATATATATATATATATATATATATATATATATATGACCCCGACCTCTCGTAGGGTTGACTTACACTGGTCCGGCTGCAGTACTGTGGGACATGCTCAAATAAGACACAGAGGTATAAATTTAACAATGATCTGAATTATCTAAAACTTACACAAGGGCCCAAGTATCTAAGCAAACTAAAATTTACCGTAAAACCGAGAAAGAGAGGCTGAGGGGGAACCCGGCGGATGCAGCGAGGGAAAGTACGTCTTTCCCCTAAACGCGACAAAAACGCTCTGCCCAAAGGGACGCCTTCTTTGAGCATCTTCCTCCCACCTTGTCATACCTCACAACCCCCGATTTCTTCTCTACTGGACACGATTGGCCCTGGCACTTCTCCTTAGGCCTATCAGCCAATCGGTGCCAGGTAAGGTGACGCTAAATCCCAACGAACTTTTGGGGGGGTTTCTGGGGAGAGGAAGGTCTCCTCAGTCTGAGAGAAGATGACCGTTGACCCGTCCTGTAATGGCGTCCTACGACTGCATTAGGATTCCGGGGAAGTTTCACGAAGACTGAGAAGGGCTTACCACTCCCCTCCCAAGTCCTTTGCGTCCCCGCAAAGATGCGTCTACCCCTCCACACCCGGATCCCGCCAAGAGCCTCGTCCCTCATGATTTCTGACTTAACTAATTAAAATTACCTAACTATCTCTAAGAGGGCCAGCTGACGCGTGTACAAACCAAAATTACAAGTGAATGGAACACGTCTTACAACCAACACAAAAAAAAAATTGCATATTATTTTTATCTTTTACTTACTCATTCATTTATTTATGTACTTGTTTATCATTTTATTTTCTTTTTCTACGAAATCCCCCAACAAACCTTACCCTTTTTTGGAAACAGATCAATACCCAAAAATAATAAAAGTTTTAAAAGAGCAAGTCCTGCACTATCTCAACATAAAAAAAAATGGTGGTCATCACATTTTTAATCACATCGCATCCCGCGAATGTACAAAGTTTTCCTGAAAGAAGTGAACACCACAAAACAATAATTTGGCAATTTAGACACAACAACATAATAAAAAGCAGTGAAATTTTTACCAAAGCAAAAGAAAAAACATAATTTCATGGCAACAGTTTACCTTTAAGACAACTACACAAACAATAATAAAAAAAAATCTTACAGAAATTGCGACACTTAGGTTGGTATATTATTAAACACAAAATAAGGAACAACGAAAACAAAAAGTAAAAGCATAACAAGGAACGTTGCAACAACGAAATTAATACAACCATGATTAAAAAAAATTAAACACTGAAATATGACACACAGAAAATGATGTTGACACTCAAAATAATTGGAAAATCAAAAACATAAAATAACAACATCATAACATTAAAACGCTTTGTATATCTCTGATTCCAAGGTAAGGACATGGGACGACAATTACAAATTTTGATCACTGACCCTTCTCATTCACTTTGCAATAGCATTCACCTTTGACACGGACTCATGAGCACGCGCCTGCTCGGTCAGCATGGCCCCACCTGCGCGCTTGCGGGTTCCACTGGCTCTTCTCCCAAATATCCAGCCAGCCCCGGGTAAGGAGGTACCGGTTGGTTGATGTGGAACACTAGGCTGTCCTCAAGCACTGCACACAGGTGTGACAGGTGTTGCTCGCTCACGGCCCCGGTGCGGATGTGCTGAATGACCACAGTGGTGTGTTTGATCTCTTCCACACGATATGGTCCCATATAGGCCGGTTCGAGCTTGTGCTTCGGCAGTTGCTGTCTCCTCAGGTAGATTCTATCCCCTACCTGGATTGGGGAATCATGTGTGCGGAAGCGTTTATCGTACCGCACCCGATACTTTTCATTGGCCCTCAACAGCAGTCGCTGGGTAGTTTGGAACACTCGTCGGGTCATGTTACAAAACCAAACCCGGTACTGTTCTACTGTACAGAGTGGGATCTGTTGGGGGTCCAAGACCATCGAGTACGGTAATCGAATATCCTGCCCGAACATCAGGAAGTAAGGAGTGTCCCTAATCAAGCTGTTATAAGCGGTGTTAATAGCCAGCTCAGCCGTCGGCAACAGGGACGGCCACGAAGTCAGGTGATCCTCAATTAGATATCTTAAGATATTGATCACTTCACGATTATGGGACTCAACTAGCCCATTGGCTGACGGCCGATAAGCCGCAATGGTGACATGCCTTATCTGCATTAAAGTCGTAAACTCACGGATCACTTCATTGATGAATTCGCGTCCATTGTTGCTGACCAACATCCTGAGACACCCAAACCGACACACGAGGGAACATAACGCCTTGGCCACTTCACCTGCCGTCTTATTTTCCATCGCACACACGTGTGTGAAACGTGTGAACGCGTCCACGAACACACAAATGTATTTGGGTTGCCCTTGCACAGAAGGCAATGGTCCAACCACATCCATATGCACTCTATCCCACTTCACAGGTACCACAGGCCACAATCGGGCCTTCGGGACCACATGTCTGTGACTTTTCATTGTATTACACACATGACAACTTCTTACAAATCTAGTTACGTCCTTTCGCATGCTAACCCAAAAGAAGTGCTCACGGGCTCTTCTAAGGGATCTCTCTATACCTACATGCCCAGCATAAGGGCTTACATGGATCATGTGCATGGCTCTCTCTATTAAAGCTCGAGGAACTACGACTCTGCCTCGGATATCACCAGGCCTTTTCTCATATCTGCAAAACAAGACGTCCCTTCAATGAAGAACACATCCTTCCGCAAATGCACAGAATTCGGGAATTCGCTGCTCTCACCTCTCACACAGGCCTTGATTTGATTAATCCAGGCTTCAGAACCCTGACTCTCAACCAGCTCTCGCACACTCCACCCACAAAAATCAACCACATTTTCATTCTCTGGGCATTTACTCTGAACTCCCCCAGTCGGAGTTCCACCTGCATTCATCCTGCTGTCACCCCGGCCACTCCCACTCATCTGTGAGTGCCCATGAGATTCCCGTTTTCTATGCTCCGCGCTCCCATCCGATTGACTGTCACTGTTAGCATTTGTCGTAACGCTGCTGCCACCAGTGCCGGCATCGCCGGTGCCACCCACGTTACGAGGTTTCTTTTGTTGTCCTTCCTTGCGCTTCGCAGCGCGTGTTGTCACTCCTATGACGTTCCTGGAGAGAGCATCCGCCACCCTATTACTTTTGCCTGGAATATGCTCTATTTTTAGGATATCAAACTCTAAAATTCGCTCGATCCAACGAGCTTGGCGATTAGAAATTTTGCTCTTCTTAAATAGGTGTGTTAGCGGTCTGCGATCTGTGAAAATCTTTACTTTATGTCCCAGTAAAAAATAGCGGTGTCTCTCCAGCAACCACAGGACTGCCAAAGCCTCTTGATCGAAAGTACTATAATTTCTCTCTGCCCCTTTTAATGCTCGTGATGCAAAGCAAACTGGTCTCTCATTACCTTCATCGTCTATTTGAGATATTACTCCTCCGATCGCGATATCACTCGCATCTGTAGTCACAATAAATGGACGATCGAACCTCGGATAAGCCAAGAGTTCGTCGCTCACAAGGGCATCTTTAATTTCTGAAAAGCATCTTGTTCCTTCTCACCCCACTGGAAATCAGGTCGCTTCCTTAATGCATCTAACGGTCTCGCTATCTGGCCAAAGTTCTTAATGAATTGACGTTAATATCCCGCGAGTCCGAGGAAACTGGCTACATCCTTCGCATGTTTAGGCTGTGGAAATTCTTTAATTGCTAAAACCTTATCGGCACAAGGCTTAAGGCCTTCTGAAGTTATGATGTGCCCAAGAAATTCCACTTCGACCTGAAAAAATTGGCATTTATCTAGGTTAATTTTCATGCCATGACGCCTTAATGCTTCTAAAACCTCTAACAAGTTAGCCATGTGCTCCTCTACTGTGGCACCGATTACAATGATATCGTCCAGGTATACAAAAAACCCACGGCCTAATATGGAAGCTAAAACTGACATCATTACTCTAGAAAAATGGGCCGGAGCATTCTTTAATCCAAAAGGAAGGAAATTATATTCAAATAGCCGATTATTCGCTATAAAGGCTGTTTTCTCTTTACTCTCGTCATCTAAGGGAATTTGATGGTAGCCCGACTTGAGATCCAGCATGGTGAAAAATTTACTCTCCCTTACTTTAAGCAAAAGTTCCTCGATCGATGGCAATGGATAAGCATTATCTTTCGTAATGGCATTCAGTCGCCTATAATCAACACACAACCTGAGAGAGCCATCTTTCTTCTTAACTAAAACAATTGGGGAAGCCCAAGGAGATTCGCTTTCTTGAATAATACCCTGATTTTGCAATTGATTGATTGTTTTATTGATTACTTGTTCATGACATGCAGGAGTTCTATAAGGCTTTGTGCAAATGGGGGGGTGATGTCCCGTCTCTATTCTAAAGGGTAACTTATCAATTCTCCCGGGGGGCTCGTCTCCAGTTGCAATCACATCTTGGTATTCCCCAATTATGTCTCCTACACGTCTGCGGTAATTTAAAGGTGTTGCTTTGGCAGCTGTTTGCAGTAGCCTTCTAAGCCGTGGTTCGCCGCGACCTTGACTCTGTGTAGTCAGGGCCGACACTGCGTTATCGGCTGTTACAAGGGTGCATACTTCTAAATCACAAAGAGACTCACTACTTAATTCTAACCTACTACTATTTACATTGATAAAAGGTACATTCGCCTTCCCGTCGACGATGGTAGCGACTCCTGGCAGCACGAAGTTTGCCCACTTTTTATGGGGATTAATATATACGAGTGTACCTTCTTCTAACTTTCGTGCTGGGACGACAGGAAGGGAATAGAGATGGGAGGGAGGAATAACCTCCCCCACCTCCGGGCTAGCAGGTACCACTCCTGCGTCCCCTTTAAATGCCCAGGCCACCTTGACACACTGTCTCCTCTCACCCAAGACGGAAAGTTTTTGGTACTGCCCGGTTCCCACCGGCATTGACACTTCCACTCCCCCTCCGTCGATCCCATTGAGAGCCACCTTCTGCTCTCGCACGAAACCAATTCCCAGAATAACGGGAATTCCTTCCATGTGAGTCGTCGGTACAACATGGAATTTGTGAGTCAAGACTCGGCCACCTAGGGAAATCTGCTGGTTGACAATGCGTCGGATCCTTATCTGATGGCCACTTGCAATGTTCAGCAACAGACATCCCTTCGACGCCATCATAGCGCCCGTCACTAAACGTTCCTCGATCAGGGACATACAAGCTCCGCTGTCCAATAAGGCATGGTATGTCCCCGTTCCAATCCCCACTTCAAGAAAAGGAACTGAATCTCCACTCTCGAGAGAGGGAGAAGGGGTGGAGGACGTTTGCTCTGCTCCCTCCACAGGTACACACACCCCTTGGGCAGAGGGAGCTCTCACTGGCAGGGGAAGACTCCCACCTACACACTGGCCGGGGGTGGCACTACTCCCACTAGGCCTTCTCCTTGTTTTGCGGTCCCTGCCGCAACTGGCCCTTGGGGTGCCGGAGGGAGGAGGCCCGCGAGTACACTTCCTCCTCCCCTTCCCCGGCGCGTCGACGTTCCTCTCGGGGGAGGGAGCGCGCCGTTTGAAGCGACGCTGTTTTTTGGACACTCGCTGACTAGATGGTCACTGGCACCACATCGGAAACAATGCCTTTGACCGTACAAAGGGCATTGGGCACGCATGTGGCCCTTTTTCCCGCACTGCCAGCAGAGTTTCCCTGCCGCACCCACGCCCCCCCTTCCCCTGGCCCCCCTTGGTCGCTTGGCACCGGGGCGAACTCCGCTCGTGTTGGTTGGGGCTGGAAGAGCGCGCTTTTGTGTCCCGGACCGGTTGGCGGAGGCGATGATGGGTGGGGGGTAGGACATCACCATCCTCTCTGCTTGCAGCCGTCTCTCTGTCTCTAACGCCACCTGGGCTGCACCAACCATAGCCGCTAGGGGCTTCCCAGGGCTGACCAGCACCGCAGATACTGAGGGGGGGAGAGTCATCAACAACATCTGTCTGCAGAAATTCTCACTGCCCTCCTCTGTCTGCTCTGCATCCGAAGCCAAACTTTCATAGTCGGCCGACAGTCTGGCGATGTACTCAGCGATGCCCTCCCCCGCTTGTAATGCTGGAGAATAGCGGGCCCATAGCGCTCGCCGGGTCTCTTCTTGAAGGGTGAAGCGTGTTATAAGGCCTTGTCTGAACGATGGCCAATCTTTGGGTCTGTTTTTCCATGACCTCATCATCCTGGCTGCGGACCCAGTCATCTTCGCGATGGTTTGTGCAATTTTCTGGGCATCGGTCCAATCGCTAGTGGCCTCTTCGACACTGTTAACGAAGGCTTCGATCGAAATGAAGCCCTCTTTTGGCGTCGAGTTATCGAAGTAGAGGATGTGCGATGCCGGGATGGGAAGTTTCATCACCAAACTGCGAGGCACCATGCCGGTCGGCGCTGGAGTTTGCATTGCAATCCCGGAGGGAGTGGAAACGATCAGTCCATTCCCGCTACTACAGTTCCCTGCCAACGTAAAACCATTATTTGCACTATCGCTGTTCGGAATTCCCGACGGCGTACTACTGTCCGTTTCACTCGCGTTCATCGGGTTCCCACCCCCTTGCCGATACCACTCCAGGAATGCCCTCAAAAGGGCAAGGTCACTTGCTGCATTCCTTTCGCTATTTTCCCCAACCCTTCTCGGACTAACTTCTACCGCCCCACCGTCTCTCTCCTCTTGTTCGTCGCCGTTCGCCCTGTGGAATCCCGTGCTTCTTGTATTATACACCATCGTTCTCAATTTAATATCACTCTACAGTTATTGCATTAGCACGATCGCAGACCCACAGTTCGCTATATTTACTATCAATTAGCGCTTCGCAGCAGGACCCTGCACCTGACACCAGAAACTGACCCCGACCTCTCGTCGGGTTGACTTACACTGGTCCGGCTGCATTACTGTGGGACATGCTTAAATAAGACACAGGGGTGTAAATTTAACAATGATCTGTATTATCTAAAACTTACACAAGGGCCCAAGTATCTAAGCAAACTAAAATTTACCGTAAAACCGAGAAAGAGAGGCTGAGGGGGAACCCGGCGGATGCAGCGAGGGAAAGTACGTCTTTCCCCTAAACGCGACAAAAACGCTCTGCCCAAAGGGACGCCTTCTTTGGGCATCTTCCTCCCACCTTGTCATACCTCACAACCCCCGATTTCTTCTCTACTGGACACAATTGGCCCTGGCACTTCTCCTTAGGCCTATCAGCCAATCGGTGCCAGGTAAGGTGATGCTAAATCCAAACGAACTTTTGGGGGGGTTTCTGGGGAGAGGAAGGTCTCCTCAGTCTGAGAGAAGATGACCGTTGACCCGTCCTGTAATGGCATCCTACGACTGCATTAGGATTCCGGGGAAGTTTCACGAAGACTGAGAAGGGCTTATATATACATTATATATATTTATATATACATACATACATACATATATATATAATGTACCTGTATATATGTATGTATATATATACAGATATATATATATATATATATATATATATATATATATATATATATATATATATATATATATATATATATATATATATATATATATATATATATATATATATGTTTGTATGTATGTATGTATGTATGTATGTATGTATGTATGTATATATATATATATATATATATATATATATATATATATATATATATATATATATATATATATATATATATATATACAGTTATATATATATATATATATATATATATATATATATATATATATATATATATATATATATATATATATATATATATATAATGTATGTAGGTATGTATGTATATGTATGTACACTCACATATATTCAGTATCAACATCTGAAGTATTTACGCCCATTAATTAAATTACAATTGATATAAAATCGGCTATAATCTGAAGTGCATTCCGTTCTTTAAGCATGTCGTATTTACGAGACTTTACCTGATCACTATTCACTGTAGAATCTAATCTCAAGAGAGTAGCAAAATTATGCTGCAGAACAGTTCATAACTTCAAAACTCATCAAATCAGACATGAATCTTAAGCTGAGACTCCTATGACCTATCGGTCGCCCATCTGACTTTCGTAGTAAAACCTTAGACATAACAGAAAGCAATGAATGTGTCCATTTATCGGAACCTGGGTAATATAATTTATGACACCCATTCATACCCGTCCTGCCACGTGTAGTCAGGGATTTCTGTTTCGTCTATTTAATTTGTTCTTTTTTTTAAGTTCTATCACAGATATCTTTAATTACTATTTTGTTGATGAACGTATTCCGTGATTGGTATTTTGCCAGTTTCTGAATCTTTTCTGCACACTGATCAAACTATCTTTTTGTGTCATGTAATTAAGAGGCTCTTAACCATCCCTTGTACATTTGTTTTAATACTCAATAATATTCATTATCATCATCATCATATCACTAAAATATGCAAAAAATCATATTGAGCAAGACCATTAACAAGCATATGGAAAAATGTGTATTATATCAATGGATTATAGAATAAGTTTTCAGAACAAGAAAAGTAATCAGTCAGAAACTACCTCGTGCATGTCTACAGTTCACCAAGGCTTCATAAAATTTTCCCAGCAAGGATCTGCTCCTGTGCTCTCAAGTCATACATCAGCAGAGAGTGATTAATGTGCAAAAACGATTTTATGTTAGAAGACCATATAGAGCCTAATAACGTAGGGAATTTAGCGTTATTAACACCCCCTGGTGCTAATAATGAAAAATGCATAATTTCATGTGGTGCTGATGCCTGTCATTTTTATTTTTCAACTTGGGCAAACATTCATAAAAGACAAGTCTACTAACTTGTAAGAAAACTTCAACAGGAAGGAGTACTCATATGGAAAAATGGGACAGAAAAGTGAAATACACAAAATTTGATCTAGAAACACAAAATAAGGCCCAGTAGGGGCCAGCGCCGTCAGTACACTGGGGCACACTGTAGGCTTTAGTTAAAGTTTATTTGCAGGGTCCCTCCGGCCCCCAGCTGCATGCATTTTTTAGCCTTTAACTTCAACTCCATTCTCACTTACTTTCATTAATCTTGCTGTCCAACATCTCCAACCGTTTCTTCTTAATGCAACTGGCGGAGTTTCTCCCAGTTTCACCTTTAGATCCTTGTATTTCATTACCTTCATTTTCTGGATCTATTCCTCTCTCTGTCCAACCACTCCACATCCCTGCTTGGCTTGGCTGCCTAAATTTCACAATTCAATCAATCTCAAACATAAGAATATTTATACTATTGAGTTTATTGTGGATTTCATATGTGGAATGAATTGCTAGGGGGAAAGTTGTATTTTTCACACCCAATGCACACAAATGTATACAGGACACTGAAGACAGCATTATGTTTAAATTTGTGAATGCGATACTATTCATGCTATGTTAATGAGGTCATGCCACTGAAGAAAAGTCTTACCATGCCAGAAATCAGTCACTCGTCTCCTGTGTGAAAGCCAGGTGTACTGTTCATACTGATTTGTTATTACAGTTAATACTCATCTGTTCATTAGGTCATCCCATCTTCCATCTTCCCTGCCGGGAATCAAACCCTGTCCTCCTGGAAAATAGCAGATGTATTGTTCATACTTATTGACTAACAGCCAAACAAGATTTCATTAAGCAAATATTCCCTCGGCCGGGAATGAAACCAGGGGTTTCCTGGGTGAGAGGCAAGCGTTGTAAATACGAATTTATTAGCTAGGTCATGACATCTGTATTAGGAAAATATCTTCCCATGCCGGGAATCGAACCCGGGCCTCCTGGGTGAAAGCCAGGTATCCTAGCCACTAGACCACATGGGAATTCTTAAATAAATGCAGGAAATATGCGTATAACATTCGTATGTGGCTACTTCAAGACTTTATATGACAAAAATCTTTTAAATTGGCATCTCTTTTAGGCCGCTAATATTGTTCCCTTAAAAGGGCTTTACAAGGAAAACTTATCTCTCTCAAGTAAAAAAAAAAAAAAAAAATACAAAAATGATTAACCGTTCTCCTTAAGCTTTAGGGAGAGGAACGTAGATGTGACGTCTCAGTGAATCAGCTGTTCTCATTCCTAGATGGTTGGACCAGATCCAAGTAATCTGGCACAGGCAGGAACGGGCACCTACCTCAACAAGCACTTGCTTGCCGTAGTTGAGTCGGACTTTAGCGCCTGCAATTCGGGAGGCAGTTCTAACTATTAATGTTATCCCTCATAACCTAACCTTGTGTAACCTTGGCACCATTACTGAGTCTCAGGTACCCGTACCCCTGGGAGTCCTCGGAGCGACCCTAGCGCCCTACCACCGGTTGTTCAGTAGTCGCTACCCAGCCCCGTAAGATTAGTCATACCCCGTCAGGAGTATTATCTGCACACCTATTCTACGGCAGAATACCGAGAATATTAATAGAAATAATCTACATAGTAAAGAATCGACGATTCTTTTTGACTTATCAGGGCGCATTTACATACGACGAGTTGTTTTCAAACTGATGCAATCTCCTACCAAATGCAAGACAGACACAACACTCGACAATAAAAAGTATTATTAAAACCAAATAAGAAATAATAGACAAGAGTGGATAAAGAAAAGCTTACAATAAAAGCGTTAAAGACAGAATAAATTTTATAATCTGTCCTCCTATCCTACCCACTGTTTTACACTAATACATATGAATTTTTGTCTTTAATAAAGGCTTTCAATAACTTTTCACTTAGAAGTAAAAGGGGATGAGATATCCTTACATCTCTGAAATACAATAACAGTTTTCTCCTTCGCTGCATTTCGTCATTATCGCAACTCGGTGTCTTTTTATTCTTTACATTTTTCACAGAATAACTGGAGAATCGTTCGTTGGGTGAATGGAGGTACTTCACAAAGCACTACACACTTCCGGCCTCCAGCTGTGATCCTGAAATACGTGTCTGTGTCTGTGTCTGTGTTGTGTCTGTGGAGGACCGTACAGTACAGCCAGTTGTGTGGTAACGGATTTTCGAGTGAATTTTGGAAGTTTTCGTTGGTACCTGCAGGATTGTTGTCTGTAAACCCTAGCCCTTGTTTGTTTTGAGCCTTTCAGAAAAAGTTATTACCGAAAGCGCATCAGTATCAACATCTGAAGTATTTACACGCATTATTTAAATTACAATTGATATACAATCGGCTGTAATTTTAAGTGCATTGCGGTCTATTTTATGTCAATTGTAGTTTAAATAATGCGTGTAAATACTTCAGATGTTGATACAGAATATACGTGAGTATATACACACGCACACGAACACATACATATATATGTATATATATATATATATATATATATATATATATATATATATATATATATATACATATATATGTATATATATACATATATATATATATATATATATATATATATATATATATATATATATATATATATATATATATATATATATATATATATACTCGTATATATATATATATATATATATATATATATATATATATATATATATATATATATATATATATATATATATATATATATATATATATATATACATATATATGTATATATATACATATACATATATATACATATATATGTATATATATACATATACATATATATACATGTATGTATGTATGTATTTGTATGTATGTATGTATGTACACACACATATTCTGTATCAACATCTGAAATATTTACACCCATTAATTAAATTATTATTACAATCGATATAAAGTAGGCTGTAATCTTAAGTGCATTCCGTTCTATAAGCATGTTGTATTTACGTGTGTTTACCAGATCTCTATTCACTGTGGAGTGAAAAGTTATTCGAAGCCTTTGTAAAATAAAGAAAAATTCGTATGCATTATTGTAAATACAGTAGGTAAGATGGGAGGATAGAACAGAAAATTTATTCTGTCTTTCAGGCTTTAATTGTAAGCTTTTCTTTATCTACTCTCGTCTTTTATTTCTTATTAGTAAGTACTTCTAATGTATTATCGAGTGATATCACTGTCTTACATTTGGTAGGAGATTACGTCAGTTTCAAAACAACTCATCATATGTAAATGCGTCCTAGTAAGCCAAAGGAATCGTTGATTTTTTCTTTATAGGTTATTTCTATTAATATTATTTTCGGTGTTCTGCCGTGGTACAGGTGCGCTATTAATAGTCCTGACGGGATATGACTAAACTTCTGGGGCGGGGTAGCGACGACTGAACAACCGGTGGTGGGGAGCCAGGGTCGCCGCGAGGACCCCCAGGGGTGCTTGAGGCTCAGTAATGGTATCAAGGTTACACAAGATTAGATTTTAAGGGATAACATTAATAGTTAGAACTGCCTCCCGAATCGCAGGCGCTAAAGTCTGACGCAACTACGGCAAGTAAGGGCTTGTTGAGGTAGGTGCCCGTTCCCGCCTGCGCCAGATTACTTGGATCTGGTCCAGCCTTCTAGGAATGAGAACAGCTGATTCACTGAGACATCACGTCTACGTTCCTCTCCCTAAAACTTAAGGAGGACGGGCAATCATTTTTTTTTTTTTCTTGAGAGAGATACATTTTCCTCGTAAAGTCCTTATAAAGGAACAATATTAGCAGTTTAAAAGAGATAGTGTTTCAAAAGATTTTTATCATATGAAGTCTTGAAGTAGCCACATATGAATGTTATAAGCATATTTCCTGCACTTTAGTAGTCCCATGTGGTCTAGTGGCTAGGATACCTGGCTTTCACCCAGGAGGCCCGGGTTCGATTCCCGGCATGGGAAGATATTTTCCTAATACAGATGGCATGGCCTAGCTAATAGATTCGTATTTACAACGCTTGCCTTTCACCCAGGAAGCCCGGGTTTCGTTCCATGCTTTGAGGGAATATTTGCTTAATAATGAAATCTTGCTTGACTGTTAAAATAAATTAAGTATGAACAATACATCTGCCATTTTCCAGGAGGTCAGGGTTTGATTCCCGACAGGGAAGATGGAAGATGGGATGACCTAATTAACAGATCAATATTAACAGTAAAAACAAATCAGTATGAACAGTTATACCTGGCTTTCACTCAGGAGACTCGTGACTGATTCCTGGCATGGTAAGACATTTCTTCAGTGGCATGACCTCATTAACATATCAGCATGAATAGTATCGCATTCACAGATTTCAACATAATGCTGTCTCCAGTGTCCTGTATACATTTGTGTGCATTGGGTGTGAAAAATCCAACTTTCCCCCTCGCAATCCATTCCACATATAAAATGCACAATAAACTCAACGATATATATATTCTTATGTTTAAGATTGATTGAATTGTGAAATTTAGGCAGTCAAGCCAAGCACTGAAGCACTCTCGACTATCCATCACTTGAGGCACTGAACAGGGATGTGGAGTGGTTGGATAGAGAGAGGAGTAGATCCAGAAATGAAGGATCTAAAGGTGAAACTGGGAGAAACCCCAACAGTTGCATTAAGAAGAAACGGTTGGAGGTGTAGGACAGCGAGATTAATGAAAGGAAGTGAGAATGGAGTTCAAGGCTAAAAAATGCATGCAGCTAGGGGCCGTAGGGACCCTGCAAATAACTTTTATTAAGGCCTACAGTGTGCCCCAGTGTAATGACGGCGCTGGCCCCTACCGGGTCTTATTTTGTGTTTCTAGATCAAATTTTGTCTATTTCGCTTTTCTATCACGTTTTTCCATATGAGTACTCCTTTCTGTTGAAGTTTTCTTACAAGTTATAGACTTGTCTTTTATAAATGTTTGTCCAAGTTGAAAAATAAAAATGACAGGCATCAGCACCACATGAAATTATGCATTTTTCATTATTAGCACCAGGGGGTGTTGATAACGATAAATTCCGTACGCTATCACTCTCATATATATATATATATATATATATATATATATATATATATATATATAGATATATATATATATATATATATATATGTATGTATTCTGACATAAAAGCGTTTTGCACATTAATCACTCTGCGCTGATGTATGATTTGAGAGCGTAGGAGCAGATCCCTGCAGGGAAAATTTAATGAAGCCTTGATGTACCGAAGACACGCACGAGGTAGTTTCTGACTGATTATTTTTCTTGTTTTGAAAACTTATTCTATAATCGATTGATGTAATACTTATTTTTCTCATATGCATGTTAATGGTCTTGAATGCTTGCTCAGTATGATTTTTTGCATATTCTAGTGATATGATGATGATGATAATGAATATTATTGAGTATTAAAACAAATGCACAAAGGATGGTTAAGAACCTCTTAATTACATGACACAAAAAGATAGTTTGATCAGTGTCCAGAAAAGATTCAGAAACTGGTAAAATACCAATCACGCAAGACTTTCTTCAAGAAAATACTAATTAAAGATATCTGTGATAGAACTTAGGAAAAAGAACAAATTAAAAAGACGAAACAGAAATCCCTTACAACACGTGGCAAGACGGGTTGGAAATAGGTGTCATAAATTATATTAACAAGGTTTCGATAAATGGACACATTCATTGCTTTCTGTTATAACTTAGGTTTTACTACGAAAGTCGGATGGGCGATCGGTAGGTCATAGGATTCTCAGCAAAATATTTCATGACTGATTTGATGAGTTTTGAAGTTATGAAGTATTCTGCAGCATAATTTTGCTACTCTTGGGATTAGATTCTACAGTTAATAGTGATCAGGTAGACTCGTAAATACAAAATGCTTAAAGAATTAAAGAATGGAATGCACTTTAGATTATAGGCGATTTTATATCAATTGTAATTTAATTTATGAGTGTAAATACTTCAGATGTTGATACTGAATATATGAGAGTGTACATACAGTACATACACATACACATACATTATATATATATATATATATATATATATATATATATATATATATATATATATATATATATATATATATATATATTTATATTTATATATATATGTGTGTGTGTATATGTGTATATATATACGTAATATACACATATATATATATATATATATATATATATATATATATATATATATATATATATATATATATATATATATATATATATATATATATATATACATAACTGTATATAAACATATAAACATTATAAATATACATGTATGAGTTCGTGTGCATATGTATATATACTCATATATATTCTGTATCTACATCTGAAGTATTTACACGCATTATTTAAACTGCAATCGATATAAAATAGACCGCAATGCACTTAAGATTACAGCCGATTTTATATCAATTATAATTTAAGTAATGCATGTAAATACTTCAGATGTTGATACAGAATATTTTTGAGTGTATACACATGCGCACACACACCTACATATACTATATATATATATATATATATATATATATATATATATATATATATATATATATATATATATATATATATATATACATACACATATATATACACATATATATACACATATATATATACATATATATATATACATATATATATTTATTTATTTATATTTATATTTGTATTTACATCTGTTGTCATATTTGTTGACTTGAGTGACTGACTGATTAATGCAACAAACAAATAAAAATGTTGTCGTGAAATCTAAAATTCATCATGAGACCAGTAAAACAATGAAATGCAAGTTCTAGGTTGAAACGGGTGTTTCCTTTACTAAAAGTTAAAATTAAATGTAAGTTTAAAAACCAGAAAAAATCACATGAGCACCATATGCATCACAAGCTTTCTTTTTATAATTTTATTATTCATTTTATTATTCAGCGCAGAATAATCAGATGATTAAGGAATAACCTTTCTATTACGATTATATTAATTTTGAGACTTGGATTTCACATTTAGAGCAAAAAAAGGAAAACCTTTGGGGAATTTTTGTCAAATTCATAACTCTCCTCGTCGATAAGCCTTCAAGCCGTAGAGAAAATGCATTTGTGGTTATTTTTTTAAGGGAAAAATAAACATATAGGAATTGACTTTGAATACAGTTCCCCAAAATCCTTTCGAGAGAACAGTTTAGAGTGGGTTTTGCATTCCTTTGTGTCCTTCGATGTCTTATTTTTCAACGATATCTCTATCGGTACAGTGAATTTGAAACATTTGCCTACCAATATATATATTGTCACGTTCGCGCTGCCGTTAGGATAAAAAGATGGCTCTAATTTTGACCTTTGATAACAAAACATGGCTAAGGGTGGCTGCACTCCGGTGCACAGAAAAGTTCCAAAGCTGTATACTCAGAATTACCAATACAGTAAGGAATGGAGCTAAACTTATGTTTTCCACTAAATAGTATAATTCACTAAGAGATGTCAGAAGATGAAATATTTACAGGAACTGCCAATGGAGCCCCGTGACGCTACCAAAGTTACGTTAATAGAATCACAAACACTATAGAAAAGTGGCACAAAACTGCGAGCTTTTAACGCTAGGCCTTCATAGGCTAACAAGCAATAGGTATGAGTGAGGATCCGAAGAATGCACAGGGTGGGGTATGTTAGGCGAGAGCGGGACAGCACTGATAGTCCGGATACCTTGACTAGATATGGCACGTGGGTATGCAGAAAGATGGCACCATTGATCTACAGTTGATATCACGCAACAGGTACGCGAACCATGAATCTGCAATAGCAGGAAAAGCTGAAAACACATGAAAGGACTCGAGTAATAATGAACTGGAAATACGTAAGCAAATCTCCAAACACTGATTATGTAACAATTTTGGTAAAACACACATACTCAAATTAACATTAGAATTCCACTGTTAATAAAAAAAATCACCACGATCAAAATCACGATACTCTCTGAGGGACAGTAAAAGGTTATGGACATCAGAAAATGGGGGAACAGGTGGAAAATGGGTAAGATAAAATTGGTGAGGCCGACAAACAACTTCCAATCACATTACCTTAGTCTGTGGGCAAGACGTGAGGTTCGTAGAGCCAGGTTTCTGCAGTAGGGTGTCAACTGGAACATTGTCACTTAGGGTTCCCCACCATAGAGGAAATGAGACAAAGCATAAAGGGCATTGATGTGTTAGCAAGAGAGCGCGCAGAGGGTAAGCAGCTGGATAAGACAGTCTTCAGCGTGACAGTGAAAGGGGGACGTCAAGTCAGACTTGATCAGAGACTCAGCAAACTTCTGGACAGAGTGGCGTCGTCAGGTTAATGAGTGGAGTGACGTCTAGCAGAGTGGTGGTCGTGTTTCTAACATTTCTGACAGCCTCTTCTTAATGGGGTCTTCCATTGTCCTCTTCTCGGGGCACGTTGATAATCCAGCCAGGTGGCTACAAAGGTCGTTGAATGGCGGCCAATAAAATGTTCAAGGAGGAGAGGTAGAAATCGGTTGATAATTAGATGGGCGAGTTCAGGATGAGTAGGTGGGGATGCAGGTGTGGGTCAGGTCAAGGCTGTGATCCTTAATGGCATGGCAGGTAGTTGAAATAGAGGGGAAACTCCTCAGAGCTCAAAGTGACAATATTGGCTGGGAACTTGAGAACAATAGTGGCTAGGGAAAGAACTCTCAAAGGGTCGCAGTAATTGCAAGTGGCTGCCGAAATCGTCACCTCGAGCGCAGATTACTGGGGTTAGGTCAGATCAGTAATGACTTGGGGTACGGTCATGCATTATTTCTCATTAAACACCTGCATTGGCTTAACCCGGAAGTGGAAGGCATGGGAACGCTTGAATGGAAATTTCAAAACTAGCACTTTTTTTGAAATGTACGTTACTAATACACAGGAAATGAAACTTTTACTTTAACTTATATTCGAAAATCAAGAAGAAAAATAAAAACAACTAATTAACAAGGCGTTTGTGACAGTACGTATGTTATGTATGTATATGTCTTTCTTTAATTTTCAAGTTTTCCTTTTATAAAATCTTTAGATGACTTGCCATAAGTTCCCCACCTGTTGAAATTTGAAAAGAATAATAAACTACTGAATAATAACTAAAAACAAAAAAACGAAAAATATTTTGACAAAGAGGAGTGGCTGCTGCGCTTCCGGTAATTCCTTTTTCTGAAAGGCTCAAAACAAACAAGGGCTAGGGTTTACAGACAACAATCCTGCAGGTACCAACGAAAACTTCCAAAATTCACTCGAAAATCCGTTACCACACAACTGGCTGTACTGTACGGTCCTCCACAGACACAACACAGACACAGACACGTATTTCAGGATCACAGCTGGAGGCCGGAAGTGTGTAGTGCTTTGTGAAGTACCTCCATTCACCCAACGAACGATTCTCCAGTTATTCTGTGAAAAATATAAAGAATAAAAAGACACTGAGTTGCGATAATGATGAAATGAAGCGAAGGGGAAAACTGTTATTGTATTTCAGAGATGTAAGGATATCTCATCCCCTTTTACTTCTAAGTGAAAAGTTACTGAAAGCCTTTATAAAAGAGAAAAATTCATATGTACTAGTGTAAAACAGTGGGTAGGATAGGAGGATAGAATATAAAATTTATTCTGTCTTTAACGCTTTTATTGTAAGCTTTTCTTTATCCACTCTTGTCTATTATTTCTTGTTTGGTATTAATAATACTTTTTATTGTCGAGTGTTGTGTCTGTCTTGCATTTGGTAGGAGATTGCGTCAGTTTGAAAACAACTCGTCTATGTAAATGTGCCCTAATAAGTCAAAGAGAATCGTCGATTCTTTACTATGTAGATTATTTCTATTAATATTATTCTCGGTATTCTGCCGTGGAACAGGTGTGCAGATAATACTCCTGACGGGGTATGACTAATCTTACGTGGCTGGGTAGCGACGACTGAACAACCGGTGGTAGGGCGCTAGCGTCGCCCCGAGGACTTCCAGGGGTACGGGTACCTGAAACTCAGTAATGGTGCCAAGGTTACACAAGGTTAGGTTATGAGGGATAACATTAATAGTTAGAACTGCCTCCCGAACTGCAGGCGCTAAAGTCCGAAACAACCACGGCAGGCAAGGGCTTGTTGAGGTAGGTCCCCGTTGCCGCCTGCGCCAGATTATTTGGATCTGGTCCAACCATCTAGGAATGAGAACAGCTGATTCACTAAGACGTCATGTCTACGTTCCTCTCCCTAAAGCTTAAGGAGAACGGTTAATCATTTTTGTATTTTTTTTTTTTTTTTTTTACTTGAGAGAGATACGTTTTCCTTGTAAATCCCTTTCAAGAGAACAATATTAGCGGCTTAAAAGAGATGCCAATTTAAAAGATTTTTGTCATATAGTCTTGAAGTAGCCACATACGAATGTAATACGCACATTTCCTGCAATTAAGTACTCCCATGTGGTCTAGTGGCTAGGATACCTGGCTTTCACCCAGGAGGCCCGGGTTCGATTCCCGGCATGGGAAGATGTTTTCCTAATACAGATGTCATGACCTAGCTAATAAATTCGTATTTACAACGCTTGCCTCCCACCCAGGAAACCCCTGGTTTCAATCCCGGCTTGGTGGAATATTTGCTTAATGAAATCTTGTTTGACTATTAATCAATAAGTATGAACGGTACATCTGGCTTTCACACAGGAGACGCGTGACTGATTTCTGGCATGGCAAGACATTTCTTCAGTGGCATGACCTCATTAACATAACAGCATGAATAGTATAGCATTCACAAATTTCAACATAATGCTGTCTCCAGTGTCCTGTATACATTTGTGTCCATTGGGTGTGAAAAATGCAACTTTCTCCCTAGCAATCCATTCCACATATGAAAAGCACAATAAACTCAATGATATAAATATTCTTATGTATAAGATAGACTGAATTGTGAAATTTAGGCAGTCAAGCCAAGCACTGAAGCACTCTCGACCATCCATCACTTGAGGCACTGAACAGGGATGTGGAGTGGTTGGATAGAGAGAGGAGTAGATCCAGAAAATGAAGGTAATGAAATACAAGGATCTAAAGGTGAAACTGGGAGAAACCCCAACAGTTGCATTAAGAAGAAACGGTTGGAGGTGTTGGACAGCGAGATTAATGAAAGGAAGTGAGAATGGGGTTCAAGGCTAAAAAATGCATGCAGCTAGGGGCTGGCTCCTACTGGGTCTTATTTTGTGTTTCTAGATCAAATTTTGTGTTTCTTTCACTTTTCTGTGCCGTTTTTCCATATGAGTACTCCTTTCTGTTGACGTTTTCTTACAAGTTAGTAGACTTGTCTTTAATGAATGTTTGCCCAAGTTGAAAAATAAAAATGACAGGCATCAGCACCACATGAAATTATGCATTTTTCATTATTAGCACCAGGGGGTGTTAACGATAAATTCCCTACGTTATTGCCTCTATATGGTCTTCTAACATAAAATCGTTTTTGCACATTAATCACTCTCTGCTGATGTATGACTTGAGAGCACAGGAGCAGATCCCTGCTGGGAAAATTTTATGAAGCCTTGATGAACTGTAGACATGCACGAGGTAGTTTCTGACTGATTACTTTTCTTGTTTTGAAAACTTATTCTATAATCCATTGATATAATACACATTTTTTCATATGCATGTTAATGGTCTTGCTCAGTATGATGTTTTGCATATTTTAGTGATATGATGATGATAATGAATATTATTGAGTATTAAAACAAATGTACAAGGGATGGTTAAGAGCCTCTTAATTACATGACACAAAAAGATAGTTGGATCAGTGTGCAGAAAAGATTCAGAAACTGGTAAAACACCAATCACACAAGAATTTCATCAACAAAATGCTAATTAAAGATATCTCTGATAGAACTTAAGACAAAGATCAAATTAAATAGGCAAAACAGAAATCCCTTACTACACGTGGCAAGGCGGGTGGGAAATAGGTGTCATAAATTTATTACCCAGGTTTCGATAAATGGACACATTCATTGCTTTCTGTATGTCTTATGGTTTTACTACTAAAGTCGGATGGGCGATCGATAAGTCATAAGATTCTCAGCAAAACATTTCATGTCTGATTTGATGAGTTTTGAAGTTATGAAATGTTCTGCAGCATAATTATGCTACTCTCTTGAGATTAGAAATAAAAGGGGATGAGATATCCTTACATCTCTAAAACCTTCGCTGCATTTCATCATTATCGCAACTCAGTGTCTTTTTTTATTCTTTACATTTTTCACAGAATAACTGGAGAATCGTTCGTTGGGTGAATGGAGGTACTTCACAAAGCACTATACACTTCCGGCCTCCAGCTGTGATCCTGAAATACGTTTTTGTTTGTGGAGGACCGTACGAGCCAGTTTGGTGGTAATAGATTTTCCGAGTGAATTTTGTAAGTTTTCGTTGGCACCTGCGGGATTGTTTGCTGCGAACCGTAGCCCTTGTTTGTTTTAAGCCTTCAGAAAAAGGAATTATCGAAAGCGCAGCAGCCACTGCTCTTCGGTAAAATAATTTTTTTTGTATTTTCAGTTATTCTTCATCAGTTTTTTATTCTTTTGAAAGGTTAAGTGCAAAAGTAATGTTGCGGGTAACCAAGTGTACTTTTCTAGCACATGCCAAAATAAAACAAGAAAAGTAATAAAGAACCTGAGACTTAACAGCCGTAGGAAGGAAAGTTTGGAGTTGGGAAAAAGGAAGCAAAACCAGAATTCTGAATCTTTGTAGCAGATGTCAATCGAGGCTGAACTGTTGCTGCTTCCACGGCTGCTTCAGTGTATTGGGAGCTTTTGATTTCCTAAGTATGTTCCTTACATGAATTTTGCTTGTAGAATGGTCGGAATCATTAAATTAATCATCGCAATGCGTGGTCAGTCGTGTAATAGGTGTCCATTTGTCGTTGGGTAGAAAGAATACCTGTCAGGTGACGTTAAGAAAGAGATTATTAAAAATTCCACAAGTCTTTGGTCACGTTTATTTATTTATGGATCACAACGGGGCGGGAAACTTATGGCAACAGTCATCTCAGAATTTTATTAAATAAAATTTTTGAAAGTTACATATACTGTATATATATATATTATATATATATATATATATATATATATATATATATATATATATATATATATATATATATATATATATATATATATATATATATATATATATATATATATATATATATATATCAATTAGAAGGCAAACAATTTAAAGGTCTTGTTCCAATAAGAGTGCTCTTGAAAAATCAAGACACTGAAGGACAGGGCGAAATGCAAATCCCACTATTAACTGTTCTCTCGAAAGGATTGTATGAAATTGTATTCAAATTCAATTACAATATGTTAATTTTCCCCTTAAAAAACAAACAAACAGATGCATTTTCTCTACGGCCACTTGATCTTGCAGGCTTATCGACGAGGAAGGATTATGAATTTGGAAAAAATTTGTCAAAAAGATTTTTCTATTTTTTCCCCTGAATGCATAATCCAATTCTCTAAATTAATATAATCCTAATAGAAAGGTTATTCTTTATTCATCTGGTTTTTCTGCGTTGAATAATAAAATGAATAATATAATGAAATGATGAAAAAGCGTATGAGCATATGATGCTCATGTGTTTTTTTTATTTTAAAACTTACAGTTTTTGCAACTATTATCGATGTAAAATCGGCTGTAATCTTAAAGTGCATTCCGTTCTATAAGCACGTTGTATTTACATGTCTTTACCTGACCCCTATTCATTGTAGAATCTAATCTCAAGAGAGTAGCAAAATTATGCTTCAGAATAATTTATAACCTCAAAACTCATCTAATCAGATATGAAATATTTATTGAGAATCCTATGGCTTATCGATCGTCCATTCAACAGTCGTTGTAAAACCGTAGACATGACAGAATGTAGTAAATGTGTTCATTCATCGATACCTGGGTAATATAATTTATTACAATCGTCCCCCGCCTACCTCGCCACAAGTAGTCAGAGATTTCAGTTTCGTTTACTTTTCTTTTTTATCTAAGTTTTTATCATAGATGTCTTTATAAACAGCATTTTGTTGGTGAAAGTCTTGTGTTTGTGCAGTATCATACAAGACTTAATATTTTTTTTTTTCTCCACAATGATCAACTGCATCTTCTTTTTATCGTGCAATTGAGAGGTTCTTAGCCTTCTCAGATACATTTCTTTGGTTGCTCAATAACAATCAGTATCATATAGCTCAAATATTCAAAAATTCATACTGAGCAAGCATTAACGACCATTAACTTGAACACCCTAATATGTGTATAAAATTAGTATTATATCAATAGGTCATAAAATAAGTTCCTAAAAAGAAAAAAGCAATTGCTCAGAAAATATTCGTGCATGTCTACAATTCATTAAGGCTTCATAGCATTTTCCCAATGAGGGATCTGCTCCTGGACTCTCATATCGTACAACAGCGGAGAATGATTAATGTGCAAAAACAATTTTGTGTCAAAGGCAAAAGAAAGCCTAACAGCGTAGGGAATTAGTCGTTATTAACACCCCCTGTCCATAACAATGGAAAACTTATAATTTCCCGTGTTGCTAATGCCTGTCATTAATATTATCCAAATGGAGCAAACATTTATAAAGGACAAGTCTACTACCTTGTAAGAAAACTTTAACATAATGGAGTACAATACAATACAAACCAATGCAGGTGAAAGAAAAAATGCTTCAAGGCCAATATGAGTTAGAAACAGTACATTAGGCGTTGTAGGGGGTAGCGTCGTCAGTGCATCCTATGAAGTGCCATTTTAGGCCTTGCTAAAGGTTGTTCGCAGCATCTTTACGGCCCCTGGCTGCATCCACTTTTTAGCCTTTTACTCTAACTCCATTCTAACTTCCTCAGCAATCTCACTAACCAACACCTCCAAGTGTTTCTTCTTAATGCAACTATGGGGGGTTTCTCCCAGTTTCACCTCTAGATCCTTGTACTTCATTTCTTTTATTTCCTGCATCTCTCTATCTCCCTGTCCAACCACTCCACACCCCTATTCAGTGCCTCAAGTGACGATTGGCCGAGAGTGCTTCAGTGCTTGGTTTGACTGCCTATATTTCACAATTCAATCCATCTTAGGCATAGGAGTTTTTGTATCATCGAGTTTATTGTGCGGTTCATGATATATGGAATGCACTACAAGGGAGACTTTTGCATTTTTATCACAAAATGCACACAAGTGTATACAGGACACTGGAGACAGCATTCTGTTTTTGTGAATGCAAAACTATTCCTACTGATTTGTTGTTAATGAGGTCATACACCTTCCACTAGGGAAATATCTTACCAATACCGGGGATCATTCCCGAGTCTCCTGAATGAAAGCCAAGTGTACTGTTCATACTGATTTGTTAAATAAGTTATACCATTTTTCATTAGGAAAATATCTTCCCATGCCGAAAATTAATTCCGGGTTTCCTGGATGAAAGCCGAGTGTATTGTTCATATTGATTTGTTAATTAAGGTTTATATTTATTTGTTAAATACGACATACCACCTCCCCACAGGAAAATATCTTCCCTAGCGGGGATCAGATCAAGCCCCGAACTATTCATACTGATTTGTTCATTATTAGCTCATCCCATCTTTCATTCAGAAAATATCTGCCCTGCCGGGACTCAAACCTTATCTTCCTGAATGAAAGGAAGGCGTATTCTTCATACTTTTTGACTACCTGTCAAGCAGCCTTCCATTGAGAGAACTAACCCCTAATCCGGGAATGAAATTCGGGCTTCCTGTGTGAAAGGCCAGTGTAGCACATGACATCTACCTTAGGAAAACATCTTCCCATGCCGGGAATCGAACCCGGGCCTCCTGGGTGAAAGCCAGGTATCCTAGCCACTAGACCACATGGGAATACTAAAGTGCAGGACATATGCTTATAACATTCATATTTGGATATCTAAAGACTATATGGCAAAATGTTATGTAAATTATATAAATATCATCAATATAGAATTTCTTTAAGATTACTAATACTTTCCCCAGAAAAAGGTTTCAGGAGAAAAATATATATTTCTGTCAAGAAAGAGAATCAACAGGAGAAAAATATATATTTCTGTCAAGAAAGAAAATCAACAGGAGAAAAATATATATATTTCTGTCAAGAAAGAGAATCAACAGGAGAAAAATATATATTTGTCAAGAAAAAGAATAAACAATTAATAACATCCTTCTTAGGCGTTCCAGAGAAGAACGTAGACGTGACGTTTCAATGAATCAGCAGTTCTTACTCCTAGAAGGTTGGACCAGATTCAAGTAATCTGGGCCTTTGGCGAAGACGGGAAAGGGCACCTACCTCAACAAGCCCTTGCTTGCAGTAGTTGCGTCAGACTTGGTGCCTGCATTTCCGGAGGTAGCTCTGGGTATTAATCATAACCTAATCTAGCTTGACCTTGGCACTATTATCGAGACCATGGTGCCCCTGGGGGTCACCGCGACTATCCTCGCACCTGTTCCACAGAAAATAATATTAATAGGAATATTTTATAATGGAAAAAAATTCGATGATTCTTTTTTGACTTATTAAGGCGCATTTCCATACGATTTGTTTTGAAACTGACGCAATCTCCTGCTAAATGTAAGACAGTCATATCACTCGACAATACATAAAAAGTATTATTAAAATACTAAACAAGAAATAAGCGACAGGAGTTGATAAAGAAAAGCTTACAAAGAAAGACTGAAGGACGGAATAAATCTTCCCACCTGTATTTACACTAATGCATATATATATATATACATAATATATATATATATATATATATATATATATATATATATATATATATATATAATGATATAATGTATATATATAATTATATATATGTATATATATATATATATATATATATATATATATATATATATATATATATATATATATATATATATATATATATATATATATATATATAATGATATAATGTATATATATAATTATATATATGTATATATATATATATATATATATATATATATATATATATATGTATATATATATATATATATATATATATATATATATATATATATATATATATATATATCGTTTTAACGTGCTTTTTCCCATTTTTTATATGGGGTAAGCACGATGCCTTATATATATATATATATATATATATATATATATATATATATATATATATATATATATATATATATATATATATATATATATATTTACAGAGGCATAGAATAACATAGCACTTAGAAAATAATGGAGGATAGGACGTCCTTAAATCGCTTAAATAAATAGCGGTTTTCCATTCGATGCATTTCATAATAATCGCCACTGAATGCTTTTTTTTTTTGGTTTACATTCTTCACAGAATAACTGGAGAATCGTTTTTCGGGTGTATGAAGTTGCTTCACAAAGCACCACACACTTCCGGCCTCCAGCTGTGATCCTGAAATACGTTTGTGTTTGCAGAGGACCGTACAGCCAGTTTTGCGGTAACGGGTTTTCGAGTGAATTTTGTAAGTTTTCGTTGGCACCTGCGGGATTGTTTGCTGCGAACCGTAGCCCTTGTTTGTTTTAAGCCTTTCTGAAAAAGGAATTATCGAAATCGCAGCGGCCACTGCTCTCCAGCAAAATATTTTTTATAATTTTTTTTTTAGTCTTTAATAACATCATATTCTTATCAATTTTCAACGGGGCGGGAAATTAATGGCAACAGTCATCGAAGGACTGTATAAAAGGAAAACTTGAAAACCTGAAAACTTAAAAATAGACATATACAGTACATGCACACATAAATACTGTATGTATGTATGTATGTATTTATGTATGTATATGTGTATATATATATTTTTACGTTTTTCCGTGGTTTTAGTTTGAAATATGCTCTGTGAGACAGGTAGCAACAATTTAAGTTAATTTAGCCTTGTGATTCTGACTTCGTGGGTACGGGAAAACGTAAAAAAAGAGGAAAACAAAGGAGAATTTCATATGAGCTTAGGGCTCTTGTTACTGAGGGAAATATTACGTAAAACACGTGGGCACATTTAAAGTAGTGTATTTACATAAATGACATTAGTACGGGAAAGAGGAACTCAAGTAGATTGAATGAAACTGGGGAATCCCAGCCACAGTCGAGAAGCTTCCACGATAGGATCCCTCTGAAATGAGAGATATGCACATTATACGCCAGTAATGAAAATAGACAAAAGAATAATGAATTCGAAGCTGCACTGAGGGTGCCAAAGGAGTAATAAAGAATTAATACTGCCGATGCAAGAGGCGCACGGACATTAGACAAGGGAGATTTCTGGCTTTCTCTTTAAGAAAATATTACGAGACAAAAGCGTGACTGAAATGGGGGTCTTCCAGGGCACTTTACCTTAGCAGATTTTCCGAGGGCGCGTAGAAGGCGGTGCGTGGATGACTTGCAATTTCCGAGGGCGAGTTTCTTCCACGTGGTGAGATGCAAGGGCTTCCGAAGGGCAAGGCGATGGGGGACTCCTCGAAACTCCAAGCAATGGCGTGTGGGCTCGAGGAATACGGTCGAAGGGCACGAGGAAAAGTATACTTTGGAAAGGGCCACGTGGTTAGGATGCCAGGGCATCGATGGGGCCAGGTGTTGGGGACGTCTTCACAAGTTCACTCCATATCTTCCAGCCCGCGTGTGTGTGTCGAGACCTTGGGCTTTTGCCTTTTATCCCCTCCTATGGGACAGGGGTGCGCCCAACACAGATGCTTTGACTCATTGCACCTGCTGCCCGCAGGGGAGGTTTTGGCCTGTAGGAGAAACGCCCAAGCCAGATTACTTTTGCCTCGAAGGAAAGATCTTTATCAAAAATGGGAGCGCCTTTAATCTTTTAACCCTTGTTTTTAAGTCGATAGACAGATGGTCTATCGATCGGCCGGCTGGCAGTAAATGAAACACAACAACAACAAAGGAGGGGGGGGGGGGGAGGTAATTTGCTAGCGAATTCTTGCTAATCATAATACCTCCCCATACAAGATGATGTACATACCTCCTTCGGGTGTGTACATCGATATTCAAGAATGAGCGGCAAATGCTTTACGTTACTCTACATTCTGCCTTGCAATGAACTTTACTCCTAAGGGTTTTATGAAGCTGAGACATTACATTTAATAACACATTGGGACAATTTTCGTTAACAGGACGCAAAGTGATTTAAACACTTGCAAAAGAATAATTACTTTAGATTTGGTTACCCACTGTAACTTTATAAAGTGACTCGAACAATTGTGAATTAATTAAGATTATAGGACCACGTATATGAGGCTATGGCCAACAAATGAAAAGAAATGGTTATTGTTCAAGAATTAAAATACACGGTTACTTAATTTTAGATAAAATGCATGCGGTTAGTACAATCTGCCTTGAAGAGGCTGTGTAAATGAAAAACAGCGTTTATTTTTGTAAATGACATCCCCTTTTACACGATACTGTAATGACTATACATATTCGCATTGATAATTTATCTTCGTTTTAACGTACTTGGCTCAGCTATCGTTCAACGCGAGCTGAGGGATGACCCACACACCGGGAATTTGACAGTCGTGTGCGGGCGAGAGTATTCGCGAGGTTTTAATTCGCTAACCTTAAACTACGCTAATTTTATGCGTCTACTGCCAACTCAATGTTATGACGGGGCGAGCAGACAAAAGATGTGGGGTAGGACAAACAGCGATCTTGGAAGGAATGGAAGGGGGAAAAGGGATAATAATAACAAAAGGAAAATTACCAAGACGTTACGAATGAAACTTGACCGCATATGAAAGGCGGGACACGTCCCTCAGAGCTTACAAAAGGGGCATTTAAATCACAAGGGCAAGAGTTTATGACTCGCGATTCATTAAAATTAAAGATAAATAAATGACTAAAAGAAAGTAAATGATATTGGCAGAAGAACTAAGGGAAAAAGAGGGAGGGTTTTATTGTGTTAGGCGGGAATTTCTCGTCCTACGCCTATAAATTACGGCCCGGACTATCACTTCAGTCCCAGGGCGAGGAAAGTGCACCCGAAGGGCGCGACTCCTTCAGGAGGGGCTGACACGCACGCCCGGTGCCAAGGTATGGGCGCAAGGGCGTGCCACTTCTCACTCTGTTATTCTTAATGATTTATACATTGTGTGGGGAATGGTATCCCGTATTTTAATTGCCTCTTGTGGGGATAATTTAAGGGAAGATTAGTAGAGGATGGTAAGAGATAGCAGTTCCTGAGGAACGGAAGAAGATAGAGGAGGGTCTGACATCCCCTTCTGGATTAGGGGTGCCAAGACCTTCGAAAATGAAATGGTGGCACAGGTGCCATGGGAGCTCTAGAGCTCTTTGTAAATTACCTGGAATGTCCCACGCCCGTGGTAATTTCGCCTCGAGTCTTTCTTAATGGGACAGTCGTCCTCGGCCGGGGAAGCGGAGGGCCCGCGACCGGAGGGCGGCACGGAGTACCACCTGGGCCTGCTGATGCGACAGCTGACGCAGGAGTGTTCCGTGCGGGTTCTACCATGATCCGTCGCGGCTCTTGTAGTTCATCGGCCAAGTGAGATATGGCAGAATCCTGACTTGCAATTGCGTCGGCGACGGGCTGAGGCAGAGAGGAGGCGGTCGGGGGTGGCGTGAGCGGCTCGCAGGTAACGATGACCAGCTCAGGTACGGGTTGCGAGGCCGCACCTGCAGGTGAGCTTCCGCGGTGGTCGGGAGGAACCGTCTCTCTGACCGACGCTGGTAGCGGTGCCAGGCCGGGGGAAGAGAGGGGGTCCTGAGTTGGATCCCGTGAATGGAGATCGGCGTAGCGCTCTGGCGCTGGCACTAGGGCAGAGGCAGGCGCTATCAGAGGTTTCTTGGGCTCGTCGGTCAGGACGGACGAAACTTGGCCCTGCTCGGGGCATGCAAGTGGCACCGGCAGGAATTTGGCATCTCCTGAAGGGAGATTTGATTGGGGCCCTGGCACTGGCACTGAGGCAGGGCCGGGCACTGGAATGGGATCGGGAACCGATCGAGGGGGCCACTGTACATTGTACTCAGGTGGCACTGGTGGGGACTGCACGTCCTTCTGGTACCCAGGGGGCGCCAGTCTTGGCTGAGGGAGAAGCGGGGGAGGATTACTCGCGCCCGCGGAATGATTCGGGGAATGTGGACCCCTAGATTGTCGTGATTTCGGCAGGGACTGGAAGTCCTGTCCCAGGATGACGTCATAGCCTCCGGGGAGATGGCTTGCTACTGCAAGATTGCACATTTTGGATTGGTGAGGTCGTGAGACTCTCAATTGGACCGTAGGGAGTATCATCTTAAATTGATTTATTCCCTCGATCGTGACGAGTTTTCGTCTATTGACGATAGCTCCGTAGGGAACTCTGTTCCTTCGGATGAGGGAGATTTGCGCGCCCGAGTCCTCGAAAGCAGTGACTCGGCGCGCGGGCTCGCTACCTCGTGGAGGGGCCACGTATACAGGCCCTTCGGCGGGAGGGCCTAATGACTGGGGATCTGTGACGGCCAAGGCGACGGTGGGAGTAGTTGATTTATTATTGCGTGGGCATTTCGCCCATGCGGGAGAATGGCCATAGACCTTGCACGCCGTGCAAAAGGTCTGGCTAAAATCTTTCCGCGCTGCCCCTGTGGAGGGCGCAGGCGAGTTATTTGTCGGTTTTCCGGGAGAGAGAGGAGCCGGTTTCTTGTTCCGGCACTGTTCGGAGGAATGCCCCGTTTTCTTGCAATAATGGCAAGTTAGGGGCTTGCCCGAGTTCCCATTTTTGTGGGAATTTGAACCTCCGAGGAGGGACGGGGGATTTATCTTCCGCCCCATGGATCCTTCTTGAGGGTGGTGAGTTTCCCACATATCTGCTATTCGGCAACACTCCGTGAGTGTTGCTGGGGCTTTTTCCACTATATGAGTGGCGAGGGCAGGAGGGGCGTAGCGCAGGAAATGCTCGAATTTAAACCGCTCGAGTACCTCGGCGGTGTTAGTGGCTCCTTCGGAATCGAGCCATTTTGTCAACGCCCGCTCCGAATGGTACGCCCAATCGGACCAAGTCTGGCCTGCTTCTCTGGGCTGCTCTCTCCAACGTCTCCTCCACCGCTCGGGGGTAATCTCGTACGCCTTCGTAACTGCTTGGCGTACGGCTTCCCAGTTTCCCCGATCGTCCGCGGGAAGGGCGTGGTAGGCAACGAGGGCCTTTCCGCCCAGGAATTTAGTGAGAACAAGGGAGAGTTCCGCGGGGGAGAGATCGCAGCATTCCAGGACTCGTTCGGCCCTTTCAAGCCATACTTCAGGCTCGGACTCCGTCCATTTTGGCATGAACGAGTGAGCTTGGCTGAGGGCACTCATTCCCGCGGCAGGGGGCGGGGGGGTGGCGGGCTGTCGTTCTAGCATCTGGAGCTCGTGGGCGCGCTGTCGCTCTCGATCTTCCCATTCTCGTTCCTCCCTTTTCTCTTGGGCAATTCTGTCTCTCTCCTCTCGTTGTTCTTGGGCAATTCGTTCCCTCTCTCTCTCTGCACGTTCTTTATCCTTCTCCTGCTCTTGAGCGATTCGTTCTCTCTCCTCTCGTTGTTCTTGGGCAATTCGTTCTCTCTCTCTCTCTTCACGTTCTCTTGCTCTCTCCGCCTTGGCATCGTCCACTCGTTCTTGAACCCATGCTCTCAGATCTTGCCCCGATAGTCCCATGTCCTTCCCAGCGGACATGTAGAATTTGAAATCCTCGTTTTGTTGGGCTCTGGTATTAGCCATTTTGAAATAATGGTTATATGATATGTCTGAAAAGACTCAGGTTGTCTGAAAAGACTCAATTGCAGGAATCTGAAACACTCAATGGGTCAGACTGCTGGAGAATGGATCTGTCTGAATAAGACAGGTGATTAGTAAGTCTGAGGAGACTTTTTGTTAAAATTTGATATGTCTTGGAAAGACGTGGTTGTTCTTGGCGAACGAATTTCAATGTGTGTCTCGGAAGACGTAGTTGGATTTTGTCACGCTCGGACTTGGCCGGCTGTAGCGTGAAGTTAAGGAGTTGTTCTAACGAACTAGAATGATCAGTCCCGTAAGGGCTTAGATGTGTGTGAACTACACTATATAATGTCTCAAAAGGACTTAATTTTGAGTTCCCGCAGGAATGAGAAATTCTCGCCACGTGCGACGTAGAATTTTTGTATGAGTCTCTGAGGACTGGAATTTGGAGAAATTCTCGCCACGTGCGACGTAGAATTTTAGGAGTCCCTGAGGACTGGAGTTTGGAGGAATTCTCGCCACGTGCGACGTAGAATTTTAGGAGTCTCTGAGGACTGGAATTTGGAGAAATTCTCGCCACGTGCGACGTAGAATTTTAGGAGTCTCTGAGGACTGGAATTTGGAGAAATTCTCGCCACGTGCGACGTAGAATTTTAGGAGTCTCTGAGGACTGGAATTTGGAGAAATTCTCGCCACGTGCGACGTAGAACTTTAGGAGTCTCTGAGGACTGGAATTTGGAGAAATTCTCGCCACGTGCGACGTAGAATTTTAGGAGTCACTTAGGACTTGGAATTACGATTCGTCCCTTAGGACTTAGAAATTACTAACGGGAAACCCAAAGAAAAATGTTTGCTGGGAATGAATGGGGGAGAAGAGAAAAAAAAAATGCTACACACGCGGGCATGGGCGGGGGTGGGGGGGTGCAGGTCGTTTGGCCAACACCGGAGGTATTTTTAGATTCTGGGTGAATGAACCCGTATATTTATATACCGTCTGGGATTCCGGAGAATTTCCCAGTCGTCTGAGAGGATAACAGTACAACGGCCTAGTAATTTTCCCTATAAGCGGAGTTTAAATTTCGCTTTCCTAACACCTAACTCGAATCCTAACTACACTGAGAGAATTTTCAGCAATGCAAGCTGACTTCGTCGTGTCCCACGTGGGAATTTTATTCGCGCCTAGATAACAGTTCGCTAATTCGAAATGCGAAGTAAAATTTATCACAGAGGAATTTCTTTCGCACTATTCCTCGAAGCAAGAATATGGCAAGGATTTTAACACAGAGGAATTTCGCACTATTCCTCGAAGCAAAGGATGGTTAGCACTGGTTATTTCCTAACTACCTATCCTGAAAGGCATGCATTAACGAATCTAATACGGCGGTTCTTTTCTCTCAGTGATTACATGCGTCCCTATTTCTAATTCCTAGGAACAGTCACGATTGTAAAAAGGTTTTGCTAAGATAAACACATTACTTACGTGGAATTTTCTGGATCTGTGTGCTGGTTTTACACAAAAGGTTCGTAATTGTCTCGTACCCAGCTTAGCTTTGCTAATAGCTGATCTGGCAAGTTGCAAATGCAATAAAGGAACACTAGGGGAACTGCAACTGCAAAACGAGATCTATGGCCAGGTCGCCATTTTTACGTTTTTCCGTGGTTTTAGTTTGAAATATGCTCTGTGAGACAGGTAGCAACAATTTACGGTAATTTAGCCTTGTGATTCTGACTTTGTGGGTACGGGAAAACGTAAAAAAAGAGGAAAACAAAGGAGAATTTCATATGAGCTTAGGGCTCGTGTTACTGAGGGAAATATTACGTAAAACACGTGGGCAAATTTAAAGGAGTGTATTTACATAAATGATATCAGTACGGGAAAGAGGAACTCAAGTAGATTACTATCCTGAAGGAGATTCCTACGGGATTGAATGAAACTGATTCCAGACACGGTCCTAGAAGCTTCCACGAAATAGGATCCCTCTGTAATGAGAGATATGCACATTATACGCCAGTAATGAAAATGGACAAAAGAATAATGAATTCGAAGCTGCACTGAGGGTGCCAAAGGAGTAATAAAGAATTAATACTGCCGATGCAAGAGGCGCACGGACATTAGACAAGGGAGATTTCTGGCTTTCTCTTTAAGAAAATATTACGAGACAAAAGCGTGACTGAAATGGGGCTCTTCCAGGGCACTTTACCTTAGCAGATTTTCCGAGGGCGCGTAGAAGGCGGTCCGTGGATGACTTGCGATTTCCGAGGACGAGTTTCTTCCACGTGGTGAGATGCAAGGGCTTCCGTAAAGCGGCAAGGCGATGGGGACTCCTCGAAACTCCAAGCAATGGCGTGTGGGCTCGAGGAATACGGTCGAGGGGCACGAGGAGAAGTATACTTTGGAAAGGGCCACGTGGTTAGGATGCAAGGGCATCGATGGGGCCAGGTGTTGAGGACGTCTTCACAAGTTCACTCCATATCTTCCAGCCCGCGTGTGTGTGTCGAGACCTTGGGCTTTTGCCTTTTATCCCCTCCTATGGGACAGGGGGGGTGCGCCCAACACAGATGCTTTGACTCATTGCACCTGCTGCCCGCAGGGGAGGTTTTGGCCTGTAGGAGAAACGCCCAAGCCAGATTACTTTTGCCTCGAAGGAAAGATCTTTATCAAAAATGGGAGCGCCTTTAATCTTTTAAACCTTGTTTTTAAGTCGATAGACAGATGGTCTATCGATCGGCCGGCTGGCAGTAAATGAACAACCAACAACAACAAAGGAGGGGGGGGGGGAGGTAATTTGCTAGCGAATTCTTGCTAATCATAATAATATATATATATATATATATATATATATATATAATATATATATATATATATATCTGCCTTCCTCCGGCGAAGCAGCCTCTGGGTCAGACCCTTCCCTTCAAGGCTGCCCTCCAGAGACTGACGAGTCTTGTGGGCTTTTGGGCCTCATCCTTGAAGTTCTTGGGTCCTCTCCAGGCCCGCTTCCCCAGCGTGGCAGGATACCTGCCTTCCTCCGAAGAAGCGGCCTCTGGGTCGGATCCTTCCCTTCAAGGCTATCCCTCAAGAGACTGGCGAGCCCTGGGGGCTCTTGGGCCCCATCCTTGAGGTGCTTGGGCCCTCTCCAGGCCCGCTTCCCCCAATCTGGCAGGATACCTGCCTTCATTTGAGGAAGCAGCCTCTGGGTCGAACCCTTCCCTTCAAGGCTGCCCTCAAAAGACTGGCGAGCCCTGGGGGATTTTGGGCGTCATCCCTGAAGTTCTTGGGCCCTCTCCAGGCCCGCTTCCCCAGCCTGGCAGGATACCTGCCTTCCTCCGAGGAAGCAGCCTCTGGGTCGGACCCTTCCCTTCAAGGCTGCCCTCAAGAGACTGGCGAGCCTTGTGGGCTTTTGGGCCTCATCCTTGAAGTTCTTGGGCCCTCTCCAGGCCCGCTTCCCCAGCATGGCAGGATACCTGCCTTCCTCCGAGGAAGCAGCCTCTGGGTCGGACCCTTCCCTTCAAGGCTGCCCTCAAGAGACTGGGGAGCCTTGTGGGCTTTTGGGCCTTATCCTTGAAGTTCTTGGGCCCTCTCCAGGCCCGCTTCCCCAGCATGGCAGGATACCTGCCTTCCTCCGAGGAAGTAGCCTCTGGGTCGGACCCTTCCCTTCAAGGCTGCCCTCAAGAGACTGGGGAGCCTTGTGGGCTTTTGGGCCTTATCCTTGAAGTTCTTGGGCCCTCTCCAGGCCCGCTTCCCCAGCATGGCAGGATACCTGCCTTCCTCCGAGGAAGCAGCCTCTGGGTCGGACCCTTCCCTTCAAGGCTGCCCTCAAGAGACTGGGGAGCCTTGTGGGCTTTTGGGCCTTATCCTTGAAGTTCTTGGGCCCTCTCCAGGCCCGCTTCCCCAGCATGGCAGGATACCTGCCTTCCTCCGAGGAAGCAGCCTCTGGGTCGGACCCTTCCCTTCAAGGCTGCCCTCAAGAGACTGGCGAGTCTTGTGGGCATTTGGGCCTTATCCTTGAAGTTCTTGGGCCCTCTCCAGGCCCGCTTCCCCAGCATGGCAGGATACCTGCCTTCCTCCGAGGAAGTAGCCTCTGGGTCGGACCCTTCCCTTCAAGGCTGCCATCAAGAGACTAGCGAGCCTTGTGGGCGTTTGGGCCTTATCCTTGAAGTTCTTGGGCCCTCTCCAGGCCCGCTTCCCCAGCATGGCAGGATACCTGCCTTCCTCCGAGGAAGCAGCCTCTGGGTCGGACCCTTCCCTTCAAGGCTGCCCTCAAGAGACTGGGGAGCCTTGTGGGCTTTTGGGCCTTATCCTTGAAGTTCTTGGGCCCTCTCCAGGCCCGCTTCCCCAGCATGGCAGGATACCTGCCTTCCTCCGAGGAAGCAGCCTCTGGGTCGGACTCTTCCCTTCAAGGCTGCCCTCAAGGGACTGGCGAGCCTTGTGGGCTTTTGGGCCTTATCTTTGAAGTTCTTGGGCCCTCTCCAGGCCCGCTTCCCCAGCATGGCAGGATACCTGCCTTCCTCCGAGGAAGCAGCCTCTGGGTCGGACCCTTCCCTTCAAGGCTGCCCTCAAGTGTCCTGGCGAGCCTTGGGGCTTTATCCTTGAAGTTCTTGGGCCCTGTCCATTGTCGTGATGCAGTCTTCTTCAGGAAGTCCTGTTCTGTTTTAAGCTTCCTTGTCTTGTCCTTGTAAACGATAGGCGTTGATATCCAATTCCCTTCGCCGTACTCTTTGCTTTCTCTTACCCAGCTTTTCAGATATGACACTTGCTCTCTCTGAAGTTTCAAGACGATTTAAAGCATCTCGGAGATTGTTCCTGGAGACCTTGGAGTTCGGTGCATGCGCGAATGGCGTTTCTCTTGTCCTTCCGGGAGCCCGAGACTGAAGGATTCCAAAATGTCTTCAAGGAAAACCCCTAAGGTTTTAGATCGTTTTAACATCGCGTTAACAATCACTTTGTTCGTTTTCTGACACATAAGCAGTTTCTTTTCTTTAACGAGTCGTCTTCTCTAATCTTGTGGGATTCCCTCTTCCTGACGATATTGATCATCCCTTCGGTTTTACCTTGCTTCTCCATAAAAGTAATTCTGTGAATCCAAAATCTTTCAAGCAGCTTCTAACACCGTATGTTCTCTACTTATTTCTTCGTCAACGTTCTTAAGTTTACCTCCACGCCGATGTCCTGTTTTCTTTATTCCTATTCTTCTTTCTTATTTTGAGCGAAGAACTGCTCCAAGTGGTGATTTTGGGCATTCAGAACCTCTCAATCAGCATAGAAAACACCTCAAGTTCTCCACCTTTTATTTCGTATAAATTCTTCAGTTCTCCCACGCCACCGTCTTCCTCTCTTCTTGATTATTTCCTTCCTTATTTCGAATGAAGAACTTGCGTCCATAAGTGGCAGTACAACTGTAGAGCTGCTCAACAAATCCATAATCGCAGAAAGCAGGAACCTCGACTCCGCACTGCTCCGCGAAGTAGTCCATATTTTCATCAGTAACAGTTTCAGACTGAAGTTGTCTGCCTTCTCCCTCAGGAAAATCTCTTTTGTAGTCCGATCCGCTTCGTCATCCAGTCCATTTTAACCAAACTCTTCGCCTTCTTTGCTCACATGCTGCGTCTGAAGTCTTTAGGGGGAAAACACGAAGATATTTTGGTGCCAGGCGACAATGATTCTTTCTCGCAGCAGATGATACGAAATTTTCTTGAAAACTTTATTGCCACGAAAATATCAATATTTAAAAAAAGAGAAAAATGTAAATTTAGCGAAAAATCACCATCATCGTATCCTTTTCTCTCGTAATATATATATATATATATATATATATATATATATATATATATATATATATATATATATATATAGAGAGAGAGAGAGAGAGAGAGAGAGAGAGAGAGAGAGAGAGAGAGAGAGAGAGAGAGAGAGAGAGAGAGACGCACAATACACACACACACACACACATATATATATATATTATATATATATATATATATATATATATATATATATATATATATATATACATACTGTATACTTATATACACACACCGCGTCTCTTATTTTTCACCTGTGATAAATGAATCACGTACAAAAATTTATATATATATTAGTGTATGAGAGAGAGAAGGTAATGTAAAGTAGTGTTTTAGACAGTTCCGTTTAGTGAGAATATCGAGACTCCTTATTAAAAAATTATTCATATGGCACATGTTTATTGATTTACATACATTTTGAATAACACCTTAATGTATACGAAGTGTAGAATAATTGTTATACTCTTTACCTTCCACAGAAATCAATTTTCATGAGGAATCACAAGAGAGAGAAAATTATTTTTATTAAAAAAACGCAACCAACAGAACGGTGGCCAATAGAACGAGCCGGTTTCCTTAAGTCTGGCCGTAGCCGAAAATTGTTGTAAACAGCTGATTGATTTAGCCATTTCTGGGAACAACCGACTGCATTCAGTAAGCAAATATTTGATATTTAGTTTTTAATATTATAATTGTTGCCATAATGCTGTTGTTTGTCAAGAAAAGTGGGACAGAAAACCATTTTAGCCATAGTCTCCTTTTAAGCTAGCGTAGCCTAGACTAGCCCTATTTTTGTTTTAGCTTAGGCTGAACCTAGGTCATAGGTCAGGGGTCGTGGGTGGTTTACTGGATTTAGAGGCTCTGCATAACAAATTAGGGTAGAATTAAGTGTAAGCGCCTCTTCTGGCATTACCTTCTCAGATTGCTTATCAAGAATGTACCGTTTTTATTTTTTTTTTTTTTTTTTTTTTTTTTTTTTGTCGGTCGACCGTAATTAACCTCAGAACTGATTATATTTTTGCTATTGCGCATGCGCCCTGTTATAGGGGAAATGTTGGTAAAAAGGAGAATTTCCTCCCATACGGCCCGTGGTTGGTGGTGCCCCCGGCCAAATGACACAGCCTACTGCGTTAGGTTAGGTTATGGTACGTTAGGTTAGTATGGTTCCTTTTATAGTAGATTTCCTTAGCCAATCCCTTCTTGAACATATGGCTCCCTAATGACTTTCGTATTCACGGAACCGTTCCGTACAGTCCATGCAGATCTATTACCTAGAAATACCCTAGGCTAGATCAAATTTGGCAAGAATGATTCCATAAGAACTAGGCTTCCTGTAAGGGGTTAGTGCCGTCAGTGCACCTCACGCTGTGCAGTGTAGGCATTACTTACTTTCCACCCCATATAGTGCAACAGTGAGGTTTTCCTCCTATTACATCTTTCAAACCTCCTTAACTCTCAGTTTTCCTTTCAGTGCTGAATGACCTCACAGATCCCAGTGTTTGACCTTTGGCCTAAATTCTGTATTCCATTCCATAAGAACTAGTAATAGAGTAAGATGTCAGGCCTACTGTAGTAGGTGTTTCAGTGGGAATATGACAAAACCAGACTTATCTAAACCTAACCTAACCTTGGATGGCGTACCCTAACCTGGCGGGGGGGGGGGGTCCTCATCCCCCCTTGACCCCCCAAAGTAAGTCGTGACCCCTCACTCATTATCCTACTCACCAAAGTTTGGCAAGAACGATTTTGAAGGAACCATTGGGACAAATGTTTATCATAACCAAACTATAAAAGTGTCCAGTGAAATTATGTCAGTTGCCCATAATCCAAACTATCAGTTGATGGGAAATATCTTGTTAACAGTAGAATTACAATGAGTTTTTATATGATCCTTTCATTAGACATTTTAAAGAGACTTGGGCTAATTGCGCAGCACAAAACTCCAATGCAGTATCGAATTGTGGTATTAAAGTAATATACCTTTTTCTGTTAGGTTTTAAAGTGTTTTAAATGATTTTGACATTCATTTTGGTCGGAAGTGCAGCCATTTTTTGTTTTGGAAAATTATTATTATTATTATTATTATTATTATTATTATTATTATTATTATTATTATTATTATTATTATTATTCAGAAAATGAACCCTGTTCATGTGGAACAAGCCCACAGGGGCCATTTACTTGAAATTCAAGCTTCCAAAGAATATGGTGTTTATTCAAAAGACGTAACAGAAGGTACAGTAATGGGAAATACAGAAAGAGGAGATCAGTTATTAGGAAACCTGGTAAATTAACAAATTATTAAATAAATAAATAAAAATTTGAGTAAACTATTCAAGTACAAGGAGATTTATATTAGGGTAGTAATGCATTGCATCTTTGCTTGAATGTATGACGTTCCAATTGCACGACATTCTCAGGGAGGCTGTTTCACAGTCCAACGGTGTGAGAAGAACCTCTGGGACTGAGAAGTTTTTACAGTGCTGCTGTTCAGCAAATCTGGTAGCTCTCGGGAGGAAAAGGTGATCAGTTGTGAATGTGAAAGATCTCTGTTCAAATATGATTTATGAAAAATTGACAAACATGAGACCATCTGTTGAAGGTCCAAGTCAACTGCTAATATTAGGAAACAGAAGCCTACCACCATAAATCACTCTATCTAAAAGAGAGAAATCTTGGGCAGTAGAGCGGTACTCCGGTAAAGGGAGGACAAACAACCGAAAACAGGTTGCTTTGACTTTATCACTTATGAATATATGAAGCTGTTCGAGCAGTACCTCACTCTTGTGTGGCATTTGCTGAAACTCTCCATTAGATCTTTCCCAAAAGTAAGATGCGAGTCAAAAGTTACACCTAGAACAGTAAAAGCTTCAGACTCATTTAGCAGAATCCCATTCACCTGAAGGGGAGGATGGGGTGGAAAATCTACAAAATATGCTAGTCATTAGTGTTTTTGTTTTACTGGAGTCCAGATTCATATCCCACTGACTACACCTTTCACCGATCTGGTCCTCTCAGTTGAGGCAGGACAGTTTCATTTCTCTTTAGTGGGGACTTTACTACACCTACAAGTATTGCATCATTGGCATACTGAACAGTCTTGTATATAAGTGTCTTGTGATTAACTAAATCATAAGTAGCACTCTATTTGATTTACTCTGTGCTCCAAAACCCTTATCAAGGTCCTCTTGCAAATGGCATGCCAAGTCTAAAAGAGCATCGCAGATACCTAACTGGTTTCTATATGCATATTGACTATCTGCTGACAATCCTTTAGATTCCACATACTTACATACTTATATAGTAGGAAATAATAAAAAATAGTTATAAAACGTCAATACAATGAGCAGGTTTCCTTAGGAAACGAAAAATTTTGTAAACAGCTGATCGATTTAGCCAGGATTCTGAGAACAGCCATCTACATTCATTAAGCAAATATTTTCTTGTAATTTTTACTCTTGTGGTAGCTGTTATAATGCTGTTCTTTATTAAGGATAGTTAACAAAGTTTATGATCCAATATGTGACACAAAATTACTCAAACCTCAGCCTCCTTTAAGCTAGCTTAGGCTAAGCTATTTCTAATTTAGTGTAGTCTAAACTTAGGTCATAGCCCAGGACTAATGAGTAATTTACTGGAACTAGAAGCCCTGCTTAACCAGTTAGATCCTAGTTACCAGAGCTATATGACTGGTGTAGCATCCAACCAGTTCTACCTTTAGATCTTAATACTGTATCTCCTTTATTTTCTGGATCTCTCTTATCTTGCTGTCCAACACTTAAGCTCCGCCTTGTCATTGTCATAAGCACTGAATGACTGGAAGTACTCTACTGTTTGGCTTGATATTGTAAATTTACAAGATCATAAATCATCATCTCTCTCTAAATATAATTCTAGCTGTATATGAAACAGTTTGCGCAAATTATGCTCTTTCGTTCTTTGACATTACCCTTCTTGTATTTTCAGAAATGGCAGCCCACTTCGGACCATTCAGCCGCAACCCTTTAACGGATTTGGGTGGCGGCATTATGACCCACCAGTCTTTTATAAAGTGCAACGATTTTGAAATGAGAGCCGTCGAGTGCATAGAGGCCTATGGAGCTGCCAAAGGGAGAGCCAAGTGCCAAGATTACTTGGACGACTTGAGGGAATGCATGTTCGAGACTAAGCAGGTATCTAGAAGGTTCATTTTTCAAGTTTTAACATTAATAATTTAACCTACTGTGAGTATTGTTACACGATGTAAATAAATACGGACTAAAGATTTCCGTACTGAATTTTAAGTGTGTCATTTTGCTTCTGTCAGCCAGTGTATAACTTATGGGCTGCCCTAGAGCAAGACCTCATGCTGGCACAAGGCTGACTTAATCTAAAACTAAGCAAGTCTGTAAAACACATTTGTATGTATGTAGTTTTTTTTTTTTTTTTTTTTTTTTATAAACTTCAGGGCAAAAAAATTTATTTACTTATTTCTTTTGATCACTTAACATAATATAGGTCAAATGGAATTTAAGAATGGAAACTGGAGTTTTGGCACAAAGCATCACTCGGTTATCAGAGGGTAAATGTACACTTTTGGTGCTCCACTGCCAGGGGAAGGAATGCACCTTACACAAAGTTAGGAGGAGATGATAGCAAACACCCCCCACCCCTTGCCCCCCAGTGTTTACAAGGCATGCTAGAACTGCCATATCCTTATTGTCAGCCTGGTCATGGAAGATTAATGCTTGTTTCATAATTTTAAAAATGTATAGTGTCCATTATAGTGTTTGAGATCGCCAGAATGCCCACCATTTTAAGTGCCAGGGACTAGCATTTGTGCAGTGCAGCATTGTTCAGATTTGCTGCATTACACATTTGAAAGTCGCATCATTAGGGTATGTTGTTAACATTCCACACGACATCCAAGACGTTAATATGCCACGTGACTTCCAAGACTATTTGCATTTAAAATTTTGCACTCCACTTTTTCCTTCTTACACAGGTCCTCATGTGAAAAGCAATGTAACCAATTATGTGCAGACATTAACTAATATTGCTCAAGTTAAATACAAACCAAGTTAGCTGAGGCAGCCTTTACAAAGCCTCGTGAAGTATGTGGAGGTATTCTTTGTCTGGCCTTCCATATTCTCCAAGTGGAAATGGTTTTGTGATTTGTTCTTGCACATGCCATCCTTTATTTGTCTGCCAAGAATAAACAAGTCAGTATCAAGCTCAAGGGAGAGGTTTAAGTTCCATAATAAGCTAGAAAGTGGATTTGTGTAAATTATCACAGTACGGAGAGATGTACAAGGGATCGGGGCAGCCTCAATCCACCAGTTTTCATTATCTTGGGAATCAAATAGTCCTTCATAGATTAATCAGCGTTAACACCTGAGGTCGTAAGCTCGTGTTTTTGCCACTGTGGATCACTCTCTTCGATCAAGATTGGAGGATATAGCGTTTTCTTAGGACCAGGCCCAAAGAAACTACATGAAAGTGCTCATAGTCAAAGATTTATTATCCACTATGTCTATAAAGTCATGTCTGTACACTAACACCATTCAACAGAAAAAAAAGTGTAGATGTTACTTCATACCATACCAACAACAAATTTCACTAGCGACTGACACTACTATTGTTTGCCATTGATGACAAATATTTTGCCTATCCACAAGCCACCTTCTGAATGGGGATTATGGTAGCTGTGTCCACTGGAAATTGTCAGATCATATAGACACCCCCTTAGTCAGGAATCCACATTAAATGTAGGCATTGTAGCGTAGTGCAGTGCATCGTGCTTGAAACAGTCTTTGCCACCGTGACTCTAATGCCCCATCCACAGAGAGGTAAGCACGTAACAGACACTACCATCTTCCAGGATTGTCTTTCACTTTTGTATTAGCGTTATCAGACCAGCAACACCTGGTGGTCCACATTCATGTGTAACTTTTTTTCTCCGGCTGAACAACTGGCAAGGGCATTTTGATGGTTAACCTGTGCTTTCTCCACTTCTAACATCACCACACTCATGGCCACCCCACATCTTCTAAATGTTAAGAGCTGCAATGTAATTTGGTAACATTTACGTATCAAGCAACTTGCCCCATGTTTGGCCAGGCAGTAATAATTATGGGTCCTTGAATACTATTGACATCCAGGCATGGGAACAGTATTCTAGACGCTGTTAGAAGGGATTTCCTTCTAAGGGTTACCTCACAATTTCCTTTCCTTTACTACAGCTACATGTATTATGCAGCTGCAGTTTGATGTTAAGTTTACCAAAGAGTTTAGTAGACCCATGAGGATGGCAGTTTACCCAAGCTCATTACATTTTGCACTTATATAAAGCTTTTATTTTACTTTTAGTTTACTGATTCTATATCTCTTCCTCATAGATTGCAAGAGTTCAAGCCATGAGAATTGAGCGTCATCGTCAGTGGATAACAGGGGAACGAAAGAGTGAAGATCATTATGCACCAGCAGCAAGAGTCGATGGTTATTAGTTTACTGTGCAAATTCCGGAACCTATATAATTTTGATACTGTAAATACACGTCATTACATAGCTGTAGATAAAGCAATGTTAAAACCAGATTTGAAAAACATCATTTATTCCTTTGTGTGGTATTTATTTTAGAGAATTGCTTATTGTATGACATTTCTTTATATTAATTATTAAAGAAATAAACTTTCTTGCTGTTATCTGTCATTTTTTTTACTCAATTTGCAACTGGCAAACATCTTCATACCCTGATCTTTAGCCTCCAGTTCATTTTTCAAACAATTCTGTGTATTAGTAGCCTAGCAACAGAAAAATACATAATTACCCTGTTTTACTTTGTACAACACATACTTTGGTGAAAACAATGTAGGAAAGAATGTTTGTACCCTAATTACAGACAATGATTGCAAAAAGGGTTTTATTAGTCACAATATTCAAAACTCACAAATGGCATCCATAATTCCTCGTTACAGTAGCACAAAACTTAGTCACTAATTATTCTGGAATGAATCTATAAAACTGTATCAGGTAATTAATGGTCTTATAAGAAGGAACTCACTCCTCTCAATTTCTTTAAAATGAGTAGAGGCAGTTATAAATACATGGAGTAATAATGGTGGTCATAAACCATTTTAAAGTGCAATGCAATTCTAAATATTAAACCTTTCAACATTCTGAAAGGTGAAAACAGCTAGATATTTGTCCTTCCGTGAAATGTAAAGTATTATACAAGAACTCTATACAGTAGCAGTAATGCCCTACAATGATGAAACCCAACAGTACTGTACTGTGTACACAATACTAGAGTATTTTACACTTTCTGGATTAAAGTTCTTTAGCTGAATTCTAATAAAATACAATCTCCAGAATAGCTACTTAGATTTCCTGAATGACTCACATTCACTAATAAAAACCAACAAATATTCACACCTTGTTGAATCCAACTTAAATCCTGAATGTAAATTCTCATCCTATATAGTGTACTTAAGAGCACTTCAAAATTGACTATATACAAGTATTACAGAACACTTGAAATTTTAGAGCATATACAAGTATAGAACACTTGAAATTTTAACTCCTAACAAAGTCACATTTGCTTAAGATGTTAAAAATCCTGGTAACAATACATACAAACAAATTGAACATAATACTATGTGGAAAAAGCCCCATTGGTTGCTTTTTCTGCCACATGGAAACTTAAGACAACTAGAATGGCTACAGTTAGCAATTCCACTGCCTAAAATACACAAAATTTCAAATTGTCTTTTGCTTTCAAACTTGTGCAAGTTTGTGGCAGCAAACCAGTTGAACAACAGAGTTGTTCACATTAAAACTCCTAAGATAAAAGCCAAGAGAAAAGATGCACTTGTTCTACTATACTGTATAACCTTCAAATGGATCAAAACAAATGACTAGTTTCGTAAGATATAATACACGTAAATGATAAAAAAATTAGCACCACCATATTTATTCTTTTCCACTATTCTCACCTTTTTCATCCAAATTTTTATAATTTCCTCCAGCCTTATCAGTGCATATACACTCCCCTGTTTCTTCCACTCCAACTACAGCACTTGCACCTTGTTCCATTTTATCACTAGAGAGTACTGGCTGACTTTTTGTTGACACTGAACCATTTGGCATTCCTCTGTTTGGCAAAGTGTCATTTCTCATCTCTTGTTCAGCAGCTTCAAAGTCTAGTAAAATGTCTCTTTGCCTCATTTCTTCACCAGTATCAGGATTTAACCTAGTTTCCAGAGCCTCATCCCTACCTCTCTCTCCCGAAACACCAGATTTTCCAGAGACCTTCATGTTTGGCAAAGCACCTAGTCCCTCCACTTCTTGCCCTGAAACGGCTGGTCTCCCAGGTCCATCCATGTTTTGTGGAGTTTCTGGTGCTCCCATTTTTTGAAGCATAGGTAAGTGTTGCCCAGGTACACCTATATCTAATAAACTCTTCCTAATTTCTGGTCTGCTACTATGTGGTGCAAGGTCCTCAGAGGGATTCTGGTTCATTAAAGCAGGATCTGAGTTCATTGCAACACTGAGTGATGGCAACTGCTGTTTGCTTTGCTTCAACACCGGCATACTTGGAATTCCAGGAGCAACTCTTGACCCAGTCATACTTGGTGAATTTGCTGAAAATAAAGATGTGCAGTAATACAGTACAGTATATGAAGTTCTATTAATGTCACTTGTACTGACATGTGTACCATATGCATAAAATGGGCAAGCCAGTAAATAGTAATAGCCTATCCTTAGCCAATTCCCATGTAAAAGTCTAAATCAGTGATTCTCAACCTGGGGGGCACGCACACCTGGGGGGGGCCTTCAGCAATTTCCAGGGGAGGTGCGAGCCCTAGGGAAAAATTAAAAATTCTTTTAATTATATTTGTTATCCTCTTAACAAGAGTTAAGAAATAATATTCAGAAGTTTATGAAAAATATAAAACTATCGCCTCATAATGTTAGTTTCCTACAGTCTACTACTCCGGTTAGACTCGTTGGGTTTACCATGTTTTGCAATTATTTGCCTCCCTCCCTATCCCTCGAAACCCTTTCTCATTCTCTTTTTTTTTCATTTTCCTTTCAATCTGGGGGGGAATTTTACTCATACATGCAAGGGGGGCATGGAGGAAAGGTCCCACTCTTAGACGGGGCGTGGTAATAAAAAGGTTGAGGAGAACCACTGGCCTAAACAGTCTCATACGGCATATATTAAGGAAATATTCTCCGACCTAGAGATGATAACAGGAGCAAAGTTAAGTTAAATTTGGACAACCAGATGGGAAAAGTTCCACAAGATTTCAAGTTATAAAAATGTACTCTGTAACTATCAAGGCCAGTAAAAAGAGCAGTAATAACTATTCTGTACAAAGAACCACAGAGTACTTGCATATTCCACAACTGATGCTTAAGATGTCTCTGTATACTGCACCAATGAGAAAATAGTGGCAAATTTTTGGCACCAGAAAATACTTTATATGCTACAGAATTTGGATATACTGTAAAAACTTGTGCATCAAAGGTTACCTAATCTGAATGAGATGTAACATCATCTCTGGGCCAGTAATTATTACATCTGTATGTAATATATTGGAATTCCCTGTTAGATATGGTCTGCATCAACATCGAAGCAAGCCAGAAATATTTGCTTTTAAATCTAGTTCTCAACTTGTCACCCCTAGATAAGCTGCTTTTTTCTTTACAGAAAAACTAAAAAAATACCTCAATTATACACAGAAATGTATAATAAAAAGTTTTAAATTTATATATTTTTTATCATAAACTCATCCATTAATAAAACCTATTTTGAGAACATCTAATAATATAACCAATGTTAGTGTTACAAGGTTTCATAAGTGCACTAATTTACATCATTACATTCAGCCTCTCATAGAAAAATTAATCCTAATTATGAAATGTTATAAATGAATCACCAATTATATGGAGCTTAATTAGAGAAAAGAGCCAAGAATGGAATGTTACATACATTAGACACGTGTTACATCAAACTAAGAGCCCGTTGTAAACTAATGTAAATATATGTAGTTTTTAAGAAACATGAAAAAGCAAGGAACAATTACAGTACTTAGTAAGAATACTACAATCAACTGCAAGCATGTTATCACCACTAGTGACGAGATCCATTTCCTGCTAATAGTATCACACTAATTTTCTCCTTTATATTTGTAGTTTGATTCTGTTATTTTCATTTTACTATTATAACATTAAATCATACTATTATGTTATGTTTTATTATGGTAGTAATAAAAAAATGTAGCCTTTATTACCTATTCATTTCAGTGTACAGTAATAGCTCTCATGGAGTAAAGAAAGCTATTTTTGTTATTCAGTTTGAAAATTTTTATTACAAACCTAGAAGAAACTAGGCCAAAATTTAATCTGGAAAAACCTCACATAAAAAAAAATTCAAATAGACCTAGCATTCTGTAGAATATTAATTTATCTCCAATAAAAGTTTGAGCAACAAATCTGCTTCCTCCTCTGTCATTTCCTCTGATTCGTGATAATCTCTGATAATACCTAAAATCAGAATAATAAGCATCACCATATTCACTACTTTCACTATCAGAACTGATAGTTCAGGTATACTACTATCATCATCATTTTCATATAAAAACCTTTGTACTTCTTCTTCATCAAGAGCAACGTTCTCACTTCATGGCATTTTGATGGTTACTGAAGGTCTAGCCCTTGTCCCGAGATTATCTTGTAAGTTGGAAATCAAATTTTGCAATTTTTCACTAGAATTATAGATAAAAGCTTACAATGACGAGGGAACCATATTACTTATTACGAGCTGCTTAACTAGAACCAAAAGAATGATGACTGAGATGATCAGTCCCATGTCATCGATGTGAAAAAGGTTAAAATACCACATAATATACCTCTAACATACAGAAAAAATATCAAGTACATATGGAACTATCAAAGCATGCAACACTTAGGTTTTATGCATTCACTAATAAACACAACACAAACAAATTCACTAAGGAGTACAATAGCCCCTCAAAACTTGAGACTTATCAGACTACTTGACACGTCAGCTTTATTCTTCTGACAACTTATGCTAAGCTACTTTTCTTTAATATGATGAATTTTGCTGGTAAATCTTTTCAACTGAATCATAGCTCTTAAATGTTATTTGGGTTAGGCCACATTGATTCACTTAAAGTTATGTGGCAACATCAAAAGTCAGATGAGAAATTATTTGCAATTACTGTAAGCTATCCTAGAGAATTTTTTTTATTTATTAGATTTTGCTACTTTTAAGATGGCTAGACCCTGAGCTAGCTGGTAAGTTGAGGGGCTACTTACAATCAAACTACCTAGCAATAAACCAAAGTAGTGATCTCAGGTTTACCTTATGCACAACTGGGAATTTTATTTTGTTACAACTTGGGTTTTTTCAAGTCAATGGGTATTAGGCTTGTTAAATATATTTTCATAATGGTAAATTAATTCTGATCATGATTTATGCTCAATAGCTTCAATGATCACGAAAATAGGGTATAACATCTCCCTTTTTCCACATTACTGCTGTATCTGCACCATTACGAGGACTGACTGCCTCCTGTTACTGTTTCACTCATGACACCAAACTAACAATTGTTAATTTTAACATTTTTCCATATTTTTCCAATATTACAAGACCATAGCATTCTCCAACATTTTTATTCCTCAGTACTTTTTATCTCTATACTTGGAGGAATAAGGAAATACTTTTCACTGTTGTAATTCCTCATCCCCTTTGATTACTGTTCAGTAATATTTTCCCTGCCCCACCTCCTTTTCTGGTCTAATTACTGCCTTTTTTGTTTTCGAGTGTTCTTGTTGGTTCATCTGTACTTAGTTCTTAGTTGTATTTAAACTATTCATGAGTGTCCGAAAGAATTTCCACTTTTCCCAAAGGCTCTCATAACCTCTTTAGATGTTACACCTTCTCTAGTGTTCCCTTTGTACATCTTGATTATTCCAAGCGTCTCTATATTCTTTTCCAAAGGTCATGCTAGATATTTCCTGTTGCCTCTTAAATGCACTTTTTAAGTAGTTCCCATATGAACTTCATTTTTTATTCTATACTTGCTGTCTTCTTTTTTAAACAATTTAATTTTACCGCAGCTCATACCAAAACAGACTTCAATCTATTAAATAAATGGGACATACCTGAACCCTGATGTGAAGAACCTTTCCTAAGGCCTAAAATTTTGAGGTAGTTAGCAGGTACTAAGCCCATTTCTTTTCCATTTGATGCAAGAACCCACCCTCTCACTTGGGGCTGAAGATCTTTAGGAGCTAGAAAAAGGTTCTGTCCAGTTTGGAAAGAAAGTTCTTTTTTACTTGCAGCCTGTAAAAAGTAAACCAGACCTGAATTTTAACCACTTTAGATTAGTTTCAACATAAAAAGTTTTTATTATAATTATTAATTTGCAGAAAAACCTCTCAAACTGAGTGTAAAATCCAGTTTAGCTACGGCTAATAATTATACAAAATTACTCAATCGTGAAACATGTTCAAGTGTAGGTCTTCAATAATGTCATTGTTACTTACCAGATTTTGTTACTTATTTGATAGTTAGATACCTGTAGCATCTGATAACCTGAGGATTTACTGTATTACTAACAAGAAGTTTAACTAGACAAGTCAAATTCTACTCATATGGTTGATTACATGACTTTTCTTTAAGGGTGAAAATTGGAGAAGGGACAGGGTTGAAGTTGGACACCTACAAAGAGGACAAAGGTAAAGGATAAAAAGTTCAGATGCAAAAGAAGAGTAGCAGTCGAGGTCAAAGGGATACTATAAAGAACCTCCAAAAGGATATCATTACAATTTACTTCTGATAAACACTGAAAAGGATGTGGTGAAAGCAACTGGGATTTGTAGGAAGTCATAGGTTAGCACTATACAAGTGGTTTTCTTACATGTTGGCAAAGCTTGTCATATGCAAGGTAAACCAGAGTTCAGTGATCAGAGTGAACCATTTAACTTTTATACACTAACCAATCATTTGCAAGTTGTGAAATCCTGAAATGCAGTTCACAATCACATTATTCCAAACTCCAAAACTCCCAGTTTTACAAGTTTAATTGTAAAGACAAAAGGGGCTCTGGTTACCAGTATGAGGATGCCAGTGGGGTCACCAAATTTCTCAGCATTTTTACAAGTCTAATGGTAAATAGTATGAGAGAACTCCAACCACCATAGATCTGATAACTATGCAGTCAAATGAAAAAATCCCACAGTACTTGCAGGTCTTTAATCTTACAGAGTCAAGAGTTTCCCAAGAGCAAGCACAGTGAACTTCTTAATTTAAATTTATATCCACTGAACTGTGGGTGAAGTTTCAGAAGTAAAAGTGAAAGCATAATGTTAAACAAGTTACCTGCACCAAGCAGCTGAAGAAAAATTCAAAGTAATTAATGAAAGTGCTTATTCATAACAAAATGACATTATCAGCAGGATCTTTTTTACCTAAAACAGATAACACGCATTGCGGGTTCTCTTATCTAGAATATTTTTATTCTTGATGGGAGTCTTCCAAGAGTTGAGAAATCTTTGTCTGCCATCCAACATAGTGGTTCTTAAACTTTTAGGGGCTGCTACCCATTGGCTCCAGGGAATCATCCCTAGTGCACCCCACCCCCTCCACCTAACACAAACACACCTCTTACTGGGTACTAAGTCAACTGAAAATGCTAAACTTCTAACCCAACACTACACAAGCATTACTACCAAATAATACAACTTGGTAAACAAGAAAAATGGGTAAATACCCACCCGGAACTTTATTGCCTCCATAATGTTAATTGTAAAGGATATGCTTGGTGCAGCAGAGATATCATATATAACTAATTTCATTATTATAAAACATACTAGATACTTGCCCACTTTAGATTTGATCTATGACACACTGGTTTGATGACCAGGCCCTAAAACCCTTTGGTTATTCAGTTAGTAATAAACCAGTAATAAATAAAAATGGTTAAATATCATAAATGTTAATCTTGAGAAGCCCATGATAACATCAATGTTAATTATGACCGCTTGACAAGCTGGGCCCCCAAAATTTTTCAGCCGAGTCTTTTTGCCCCTACATTGTAGGAAACCTATTCTTCCCCAGGAAAAAAGAAAGTTTTATTAATACAAAATCTTTCATTGCTATGTATTCAAAATGACAAGATACAGAAGTAATTCCTGCAAAAATACAAGAAATAGCAAAACTCTTGCCCAATTTTAGAGCATTCCAAATTAAAATATACTATATATATATTCCAAACTAAAATATACTAGACATGTGTGTCACGTTGCACAATCTGACAAATATTTTCCATTGAGGCTTACTGTAGAATTTGCAGCTAACCCTACAATGCAAAGCTTACAGAAATTATGCAATGCCAATTTTCCACACTTTATCATAACAGCAAGCACCAACTCGTCAATACAAACCATCACAATTTTCATAGCATTTATCCAAATCTGTCACTAGCAAAAGTAATATAGCCATTCATAAATCGAGGGTTTGTGACAAGATATGTGCTATCAAGTCAGGTCAGCTTTACTTAGAAATGCAATTACAGTACAGGGTTAGACAAAGCAACTACACTAATTTTGAACAAATGTAGTTTTACCTGAAAATTGTATAAAGATACAGCCGCATAGTGTTCACCACAGCCTGTATGCCACTTCTGAGACCCTTGCGAAGAGCCAGTGGGCACTAAAGATGACAACAAATGCCAGATGAGGTACGGACCACCGAAAACCACAGCAAAAAACATAACAATGGGCCACGAAGACCTCGACTGTTTCAGGTCTGCTTCGGTTAGAGATGCTGCTGCAGTGCTGGCTGTGCTGCGCCATGCTGCTTCTAAGTTGGGGTCTTGGGACCTTAAACCTGTTTTAATTACTCTTGATAACATTATCAAACATAAAATATATATCTATATAGGATGAATTCATACGTACTTCAATCACTACCGTTAATCGCCAACTGTACTTCTGGTTTATTACAACTACAATAAGAGACACATGCTCCCAGACTCATAGGGGTTCCCTAGTGGGTATGTTCTTACAAGCTGTTACTTTCAAAATGCCGAAGGTTATAACCACAAAAACATTATAACTGAGAAAGGAAGGAATAAAAAAAAAAGCTATGCTAAACAAGTCAGGAAATTACACTTCCTCCAGAAAGATGTGGTACATTATATTATAATTATCAGTTTAACAAACTTGGATGTAAACCTTCAAGTTTGACCTGACATGTCACAAGGGCTTGCTCCTGAATGAGATAAAAATTGAAGAAAGATAAAGGAAAGTATACTGGCAGGACCACTGCCCAGAAAGAGACACGGAAGTTAATGATGAGTACAAAGGAATGTAGCTAGAAGCAAAATAAGGCCCTTCAAAGACCATTATGAAGATTGGTAAATTCAAGGATCTAAACCTTACAATACACCCTCATGGTAAACTGCAGACAACTTTAAGTTCTTTGCAATTTTCCTAAAGTCCCCAGCCTTGTTGCCTACAGTAATACCTTTTACCCATCATCTGTAACCTGTGATCTCTTCCTTTACACCCTTGCAAGCTTTTATTGCATTATAAAATACATGGTTTGTTTCATCATACAATACACAGACACTAACTGGGTACTTAAAGTCTTGAAGCTATACAGTATTTCCAAAGCTCTTTACCTAAACAAGGTGGTTATTTGATAGTTTGTCCATAGCTTATATCGACAGTTTGTCCATAGCTTATAAATTGTCAACAGTGTTCATGGTTAGATTTTTTTTAACTAGTCTGTTTTACTGTACATTACATTGTTTACTGTTTGTGCTTATTTCCTTTCCTATATTTGAATAGCCCGTGTTTACTCCATGACCTTACCCTTTCCTCTCCTGTAAATCCCCTTCCTTTCTACTACAAGGCAGTTACCCATTTAGTTTACAGCCTGACAGTTTTGGCAATGTTTGTTAATTTAAAACATAAGTTTAGAGAGTCCGTTCACTACAGTAAAGCATTACCCATTAAATCTTACCCTTGACCCCAGTAAAGATCCCTGTAAATACACTCTTACCAACACAAAGCAGGGACTAAACTCAAGTGGCATATCACCAGTGATGTTTATCAAATCAACATATCATGTAAGAGTACAGTGAACCCCCCGTATTCGCAAGGGATGCGTCCCACACCCCCCCGCGAATAGGTCAAATCCGCGAATGCTTAAAACCCTTCTAAAAACACTTAGAACTGCCCATTTTGATAGCTTAAACACAGAAAAACCCTGTAAAAATGCTTATACCTGAATATTTTAATAGTTTTATCACAAAAAGTGCATTTATTCATGAAAATTATATGAAAATACAGTAATTAGTGAATATTTCTCAGTGAAAAATACCGCGAACCGGCGAATTTTCCGCGAATGATGGCTAGATATGTTCCACAGAGAAACCCGCAAATGCGTGAGTCCACGAACGTTGACAACGCGAATACGGGGGTTTACTGTACAATGATAAATACCACAAAAAATACAAGATCAAAAATAGAAGTCCTTACCAATAATATAGAGAAGCTTTTTCATAATCCACTTTAAAGTCCTCACAACAGCAAGGGCAGAAAATATTTGAGCAAAGTGTGACTTCATTCTGGAAAAGTGTTCTGCCACTCCTAATACTGCACGAAACGAGCTGTTTTGGAGGAAGCAGAATCATAACCCAACCTACATTATTTTTATGACATCTTTACTTCAAGATAAATCACACAGGATACCCAAAAATTTCCATTCTCATTGCAAGAATTTTAAAGAATTGCAGATACTGTACCTATACACAGCATGGTAAGTAGATTCTAGCATCATGCTCACAGAACCAAATGCATGGACAATACTTTCTATACTTTGGAATGCTTGACGAGAGCTGTCCTCTGCAACCTGGATAAATCTGAAACAATGGTTGAACAGTTATTACAACCTTCTTCACATCCCCATGACAGTGTTCTTTGGTTCTCATCAGTATGGGGCAGTCATTTACATTCTATTTTGCTCCACAGCTAAATTTCAAATATTGCAGACCTCACAACATCAATATAAACAAACATCTGTTCTGTATCAGCAACATAAATACTGCAGCTAATGCCATGATTCTTGGTCAAGAGCAGTAAACCAATAAGAAAGTGTCATGATTCTTGATCAAGAGCAGTAAACCAAGATGAAAGTCACGATTCTTGGTTAACAACATTAAACTAAGATGAAAGAGTCACAATTCTTGGTCAAGAGCAGTAAACCAAGATGTAAAAGTTACACTATTTCTAACATGAGAATGACCTCCAGAAGCAGAAACTCTGTCTCAACTGACAAAAGCCATCCATCATGGCTTTCTCTATGATCAAAAGATGTGCATCTACTAACAGAACAGAAATGCAAAACATTTTTTATGGTGTTCATGTGATTTAAAAACTATATATTACTTTTACTTGTGTCACAGGCAGATCCAATGGTTACTTGGGCCCAACAACACAAAGTACTTCATTTGTCACTACTCCTCCTTGTTGATATTTGGCACCTGAACTATAAGTATATTACATCCTTGATTCCCACCTAAAATGTTTATTAAATCCCAAATAAATGAATTTATAACTATCCAATACCAATTTCAGAGCCATCAGGTCCTCTATGAAAAATTAAACCATACAGGCTTACAGTAAGACATTGGGCTACTTCACATTGAACAGATTGGGGTTCCCCTGGTCATACTGAGAAATAATGTGCTGACTTTCCCAACTCCAAGAAAAATTATGGAAAGTTTGACTGACTGCATCGAAGGCCTTTCAGGACTAGGATCTATCTTCTTCGACACTAATCTAGTGAGAGTACAACTTTGCTATGAAATTGTCCTTGACACTCAAGATATATTCCACAGACTTATAACACTGCATCCTGGGATGGTCCAAAACTTCTATCCTAAAGTTTAATTTCAAGGCTCAAAATCAATGCCAGCTGACAGACTTCCCTGAAATAATTGCACTATGGTCCAGTTTCCTTCACCCACATATCCACACCATCAACATCTCAGACCATCCGACTATTGCACAAGAGAACATACAGTCTGATTTTGAAAAAATGTCTATCAACGAAGGCTACTAAGCACTTCTCTGACCAATACCACCAATCTAAGCCCAATTTGTTATTGGCTAAGCAAACAGGAGACAATCAATGATGCTGTCAGGTTAAACTTAACGCTTCTTGTTATTATTCAACGCCTCTACTGCAGTATTAGTAAATTTCTTCACTGACCTTCTAAGACTGTTAGAATCCCACACAAGATCTCAGAAATCCCTTACCTGAATTTAAACGGAACTCATACCAACTAGGTGATGACCACAAAAGTGGGAAGTCACTCAAGTCCTTTGTTGTCTTGCAAAGGCTCTTTATGGTCAACAAAAGACATTATAGACCTGACCACCATTACTACCTATCTTTTTCTTAAAATTTCTTAAATCCAGCAATCAGCATTTGCAAGACTGCTGTTACACTTACCATAGACAGTGATAATTTGATTTTCCCAATCAACTGTTGGGCAGGCTAGACTAATTCTCACAGCCATTAACGATTCACTCCCATATCACCTATAACCGGAGGTCTTAGGGATGACAACAAACACGGGTCTTGAAAAGAAGCATTCAAGTCCCCAAGTTTGCAAGGCCTAACCATTTGGTTCTGGTACCTCAAATCATCATTCATACTCAATGAATGACACTTTCTGTCTACAGAACCTCAATTAAGAGGCATACATTTCTACCCCATTAAGTACCTTTCCTTGGTGAGATTTTAGTAACTAGCATGGGTACAGACAATGTTAACAATGCTTAACTTCAAATTCATGGCAAAATCTACATTATCTAGAGTGTTGTGAAAAATGCAAAAAAAAGCACAGTTGTATTAACACAGTTTGAAAGTACAGCACAATCAAAATTACCACAGCTTACCTGTTTTCATCTGGTAAACTACTTCCCATTGACCCATACTGCCCATAGCCGCCGTAACTTCCATATCCCCCAAACATGGATCCTCCATAGCTGCTATATGGAGAATAGGAGTTGTAGCTACTGTAATATGGCCTTGACAAAGGATTACTGTATGTAGTTGGTCTCGGTGGTAGCGGTGGACGACTATCATACTGAGAAGTTCCCCCACCACCAATGTTTTGAGATGAAAACCTGAAAATGAAAAAATAAAAAAAGATTTTAGTATAACATGAATGTTCACACACAAAAAGCAGGTTTTTCTAGAACTGTACTTTCGTCATAATTCATGTTAGCCTACGCTACTTTGTCCATAAAATAATGAGAACAATTTGAAGTTAACTCTCATTATCCTCAATATACAAACCCAAAGTCTTGTGTTATGTGGATGACCAATATTGCAGAAGTTGTTCTAAAACATTTAATCGGCCTTAATGCACATGTGTGGTGGCAGCATCTTTAGATTTCCATTCCAGTTGTGTGTGCAAAATTACTATTCCTCCATCTCAAAGCTAAGACTTGGCATTGCCAATCTACTAGTTGCCTGGTGCAAAAGTCAGTTTTCAATGCCATCCTAAAACTGATGAAATTTCTCTCAAAGTTTAAACAAATCTGAGGTAGTTTACAGAACGATGGGACTACCTCCGAACTGAAGCCAAGTCCATTGTCCCCAATCTTTGATGTTACTTGGGAGGGTTGGTCCCCTGCCCCTGGCCAGGTCAGGGCACAGCGTCCTAAGTGTGGTTAGGTTTGTTTGCATCTCTGGAACCTGCCCCGTAATTCTACACTTGCCCCCAAATCTGATTTTCATTTAAGATGTACAACACTAGGTTAACCCATTACACAACCCATACCTTGGGCTAATGAGGTTAGTGTAGAGGGAGAACAAAAGTTAGGCTATAACTAATACATTAGGGGTAAAACCCACTTTGGTTAGTTTGCAGAATGATGGGACAACCACCACACACAAGCTAAGTCCATTGTCTCCGATGTTTAGTGTTACTTGAGGGGGGCCAGGGGGGCAAAACCTCCCCGGCCAGGTCAGGGCACAGCGACCTACCTGAAGTTAGGCTAGCTAAGTTCTGGTTAGGTCAGCACATGGTATTCTAGGAAAGGTTAGGTTTGTTTACATCTGCAGAACATCCCGTCATTCTACACTGTTCCTTCCCCAACTCCAAACCACAGGTTTTCCACTGGGGCACCCCATAACTGTTGGGCTAGTTTTATACATAAGTCATTATATACTCTAAAAGCCCTATGCAAAGAACAGTATTATTTTAGAAAGAGGAACCAGCCCAAAATGACATGAAAATATGTTTTTCTAGGTGATTTTGATGTGTTTTGCACGAATATCACCTTCATTTTCCTCGGAAATTAACGGCTTTAGACTTTACTCGGAGCACGTACAGTTTCCCGGGCCCACTCGACCTCCGACTGAAATCGGCGGAAGAACACCAAAACCAACATGTCATGCTTGCCAAGAATCTTTAAATATGCGGATAAGGCGCGAAGCGCCGTTCCGCCACGGCCTTACTGTAACCCCTGTGGCTAGCGCGCGCAGCGCAACATTACCTCTTGCCAGAAAATGTCGTGCTTGCCAAGAATCTTTAAATATGCGGATAAGGCGCGAAGCGCCGTTCTGCCACGGCCTTACTGACAGCACACATAAACAGGACGACATGTTGGTTTTGGTGTTCTTCCGCCGATTTCGGTCGGCGGTCGAGTGGGCCCGGGAAACTGTAGGTGCTCCGAGTAAAGTCTAAAACCGTTCATTTCCGAGGAAAATGAAGGTGATATTCGTGCAAAACACATCAAAATCACCTAGGAAAACATATTTTCATGTCATTTTGGGCTGGTTCCTCTTTCTAAAAATTTACCCAAAGAACGTAGGCAAAGCTTCGAGTAAAACTTTACTTTAGTTGTGTGGCCCGGTTCCTGCCATTTGCCAACTGGGACAAGTTTCACATACATAAATAAACCTAACCTTTCCTAGAATCCCATGTCCTGACTTAACCAGCTTTTACCTACCTAACTTCACTTAGGGCAGAGTGGCCTGACCTGGCCGCCGGGACACCCCCAAAAAGGAGGGAGGCTAACCCGTCCCAGTCGGCAAATGGCAGGAACCAGGCCATGCAACTTAAGTCAAGTTTTACCAAGTCTGGTCTGGGCAAACCAGCCTAACCAAACATTTAGGTTATCACTTTCTGTTTCTTCCCCAACACCAAAACCTAGGTTTTCCTCTGGGGGTATCCCATAACCATTAGATCAGTTTTATACACAGGCAATTAATTATAAAACCCTTGCATTCATTCAAAATAAGCAAACTCTGGCCTGGCTAGACAAGCCTAAACCAAGTCTACTTACCCCAGATCAGGATGAAAGGAAGACTGCCTCTGATTAAGGATGACGTTCGTCCCCCGTTCCCACGGTTTCGGAGGAGCAGCCATTGAGATATATTTGTAAAGCAGGTCTACCAAACAGGCCTATCCTGCAGATACATGGGCTTAATCCCTCAAAATAAGCACGTGGCAGGCCTGTGGAAGCACGACATTCCAGACTAGACGGACCCAGAACTGGCCCAACTTAGACCCCAAGACAACTTCACTTCACAGCACTTTTACACTTAAAACTCACAGATGACTTTATCCCTTTCGACTTCAAATTGCTGTATAATTAAAAGCAAAAGCTTTCTAGGGCGGTTTCCTGTGTGATGGAAAATAGCAACAGTTCGTACAATCGTTCAAAGGTACAAAGGTGAGGTTGAGACAATCAGCTGAGAGAATGAAAACAAGTCTAGCTGATGGGTGAGGACTACGGCGCTAAATAAATTGACCTTGTCGACAAACACCTCGTTAAATATTATTTATTTATTTTATTGTTTTTTTTCGGTTGTTCTATTAATTACTGTGATATTCCTACGGTTTAATCTATTCTGATAAGTTATTTGGCTTTCTGTTTATTCATTTGTGTACACATCAGGCGCTCAAGTGTGCTGCGTAAGTATCATCAGATAACAAGTTGCTACCTCAACTAATCGGTACCTGAAAACTAAACAAGTTCGTGTATATATATATATATATATATATATATATATATATATATATATATATATATATATATATATATATAAGTGAGAGAGAGAGAGAGAGAGAGAGAGAGAGAGAGAGAGAGAGAGAGAGAGAGAGAGAGGGAGAGAGAGAGAGAGAGAGAGAGAGAGAGAGAGAGAGAGAGAGAGAGAGAGAGAGAGAGAGAGAGAGAGAGAGTTATATAATCAACCAATTTAAAAAAACCGAATTTTGCTTTATCATCACTCTTCAATTTAACACGAAATAATATGGTATTTTTATAAAGATTCTCAAAATCAGTTTTCGATATTACACTTTTCTCAGCAAACTAAAAGTGTACCAATTTCTGTCAGGAACTTAGTTCGCAAGGCTCCTCATTTCCAGCAGAGTTGGGGCAAGACCTTGGTTGGGTTACTTGGCCCTTGCTCGGTCCATTTTGGGTGTCGCAGTAAACCAGAACCTGTTAATTGCAAACATCTTTCACAAGAAGATATGAAAACTTTGAATGTAAGAATTTGTATTTTAACACAATCAGGAAAAAAATTACAAACTACTGCAGGTAGTGATCGAAGCGCAATGTCACATACTCTCGTCATTACCTATGCAAAATAAATGAACCAAACAATGAAGTGGAATTGAAGGACGAAAAAAAAAACAAGAAATAAAGTAGAAGAGGAAGAATTCCGCTGCTAGTTTTGCCCTCCACAGGACCTCCTCGCTGGTGGAGTTTTGGTGAGTAGACTACTCTCTCTCTCTCTCTCTCTCTCTCTCTCTCTCTCTCTCTCTCTCTCTCTCTCTCTCTCTCTCTCTCTCTCTCTCTCTCTATATATATATATATATATATATATATATATATATATATATATATATTATGTGTGTGTGTGTGTGTGTGTGTGTGTGTCCGAGATATCTCTCAAGGTGTTTTATATATTCTGGCCAGACCACTCTCCCATTTTGAACTTACAAATCTATACTCTTTTATTAAGACACTAAAAAGAAGTTGCTATATGAGATTGCACGTGTGCATATGGCACATTTTTGTTGGTGTATATGTATAAATAAATGTTATAATCTTACGTCTTTCTCTCATACATTCTTTTCCTTATATTTCTATCTACATATTCGTAAGGTAAGGTTTCTTAATGCAACCTAGCACTGTTATGCGCAGTCAAATTGCCCATAAAACAAGATCAACACTAGGAAACCGTACATTTTGACCATACATTTCAGCCCTGATTATTGGTAAGGTGAAAGGTCAAAGGCCAATGACAAAACTATTAATATAGAATACAGGTGAAGAATAACCACTTTGACAGGATTAGGACGGGGCAATAACTTGCTGGTCATGTTGACAGAGGTCACTGTGCCGTTCTGCTTTTTCTGGGGCCATATGCATTGAAACACTTGCTTAAGGATTGCCCCCGTGGACACAGACTTTCATTGACACTCCAGGCCAGCTCTTTTATTAATATTCTTACTGTAGAGCAGGTTACTGAGACCACTGGGTCCTATTCTAGACTTTTTCTGGCTCACTTGAAGAATAATCTCTACGCTAGTTATAACAGTTTAACGAGACAGCTTAACTAAAAATCTCAGCTCTCATAAGACTGCAAAAAATATTATGACTGGGCAGACTTGAAATGTGAAAGATTCCAGCTAAATTTCTTTGATGAACTTGCTGTTAACTGTCAATGGAATTTGGGCATTCGCAGAAATCATATAAATTTTTGTGCACAACAGATTTCAGTGATGTTACACAGTTGGTTGCCAAGACTTTTTTGTTTCATGTGGCCATGCTTACTATATTCTTGGCTGCTTTTCTGATCATTTCCTTTCACGCCTACACAAGCAGATAACCAGTTAAGTTTATCGTTGGTGCCACCTTCATGAAAACTTATGAAAGGAATATTTTATCAGCTGGACAAGAGAATTTCTTAGATCTGTAATTCGGCAGAATATGACTGATGACAATTTTGCTTTATAAATAGAGGCCGTATTAGGTAATGAAAATTGAGTTTTCCTATCTCAAACAATTGCAACAAATCCCACACCAATGGGAGATTTGGGCAACCTGCATTAGTGCATGGTGTGAACCTTTTTGTTAAATATGTTTCAAAGTACAAAATGTACTCATGATATTTTGGACGTAGAAGTAATTTTAGATAAATACAATAATTAAAACGAGTACACGATTCCAACTTCATGAACCTCCCATGGAGAAAATCCTGTTGTTAAAGGGACGTTTACCATAAAAGCTGACTGGGTTCTAACGTGAAAAAGAGGTGGATAATTTATGAAAATATCTTTAAATAATGTTCTTGCGGGGAGGTCACTTGCACTTTTACATCAATGAATAATTACGAGGTCCATGTTTATGGACTAAGGTGGCTTATTGCTTTCAATCGGTCCCTTTAGCATGAAACCTGGAGTAATGAGAAAACAAGCACGGGAAAGATAAAAGGGAAGAGAAAGACAATAAAATGTAGGAAGCAATGTAGTTAGGCCTAAGGAATGCTGCAAAACTCTTCTAGCATCATGCAATGGACAGTGTACACAATATATTTTCTAAGGAGTCCACAGAAAGAAATTTGCAAGTTCGCAGTTGGTCCTTTATACTGCTGCTGTTGGTATAATTTGTACCTGTGTTTAAAATTTCATTGTTTATAATCAAATAAATTCTGTGTAAAGGCTAAGAAATCTAAATACGCATTTAAAGATGCTATATTTAAAAAAAAATACAGGTACATAATGTGGAAACTAGACAAAAATAATACAATAATTCTAAAAATGGAATAATACTTATCACTTTAACGCAAGGTGTTTGACCTGAAACACCTTAGGAGCATACATGGAATTTTGTGCTCTGTTAAAACTGTATTGCACTCGAGGATTGAATTCTAAATGAATCACATATTTACACTAGGATACAATACCTAACTAATACAATGGAATTCTATACAAGAATGTTTCACATAATCATAATGTGGAATGATTTATGTAGGAATCACATGACTAAAAACAAAAACTTTACAAACTATATAATGCACCAAATTTACTTTTTAAAAATTCTTTCACTCATGAGTTTTGACATGACTTGCCCTCTTGATCCAGCTTCAGCTTTTCTTCATTCAAAATTGCTTCAGAAACTTCCTTAACTTCCTTAGGACTCATAACATAAAATACAGTTCTAGGTTGACTTGTAAATGCTAACTTTGCACCTTCGGAAATTTTCTTATCACACGTAGTTTCAAGCCAAGATGGCACTTTCCTAACACGTCTCTCCATGACCGTAAACAAATTGTGCTGCTCAACACCTATGCTACTTCTCTATTTCTAAGTTCAATATACTTGTAAGTACCACTGATAAGTTACCTTGTACAGGTATATGAATGCACACTGTTTTACATACAACCAACAGGGTTCAGGAGTTGAAGTGCGTAAACTCTAATTTGGAATACAGACATATCTAACAATTTTTATGACCACTACACACTTTAAATTTACCTCTTAAGAGCTCAAAATTTAACTTACAACATGCATCATATTGACAACTCATACATGAGGCCTGCCTCTTGTGGAGGAGAAAAAATGCACAGCATATCAAAGATATACTGTATGTACTGTAATTGCAGTCGTTGATATCACCAAACAATAATTCCTTGTTTCTATATATTTCCATATTCTAAGCTAGATTCTGAAGATGATGGTGAGAGTTGTGGATACTGTTCAGGGACTGGGTGAAGATAGGGATTTGGTCGTCGAACAGGAATGCCATAATAATCATCTGTATCTTCAGCTGATGTATCACCTCCCCCCCAGTCAAGGCCAGCTACCGTACGTTCATTAATCAACTGTTTGAACTCTTGAATTGATTCATTTAGAGACCACAGTTGACAAAGAAGTGACATGTCAAGCTGACGCAAACCAACCTGTAATATTTTAACATGCTGAATAATTTCATCAATAACACAAGAAAAGTAGTTGTACAAAAAGTATAACTGATCACTGTTGCAACCCACTAGCAAAAATCAAAGCGGCAGCCGGAGGAGAAGATTTTTAACATCCGGGTTTATCACGCAACAATTGTACTGAGTCCTCTTATATCTTTCCAAATGTTTACTGATTGCTATGCACTGTGGAGGCAAATCCTACAAACTAGAGGCTACGACAGCAACAAAGAATGCTTATTTCTCAATGACAATACTACCTTTCCCGATAATATTACTGTAGCTAATACAACTATTCTGCCTCAACTATTTCCCTCTTTTAACTAACAACTGTGCTTTTAGACCTTTTCAGGATTCAGTTAAACCCCTTCACATTGACTTCACTGCAAAATTTTTCCAAGTCTGATTATAAAGACTTCACTGTCATTCTCATGGCTTCACCAAGACATATGCAGAGCTAATACAATGCTTAGCCCATCACTGTGCCAAAGCCCCAACAAATAGTAAGAAATTTCATGTACAAACAGAGGAACAATGAGTTTACATTTAAAATGTTCACAAGAAATTCAAACCTACCACACAAAAGGACTTAAGTTCTGTATGCAGTCTCATTACTACCAAGATCCAAAGTTTGTTTACTTTTCACTGTGTCCATTACACATCCCAGCAAATCAAAGTTTGTGTACAAAACTATAATTATCAAATCTTTACAAGCTTTCTTGAGGTAAAAAGGAGTGACTCGGCACCCACATTTTCTTGAGAAAGAACTGGTTTAATTTCTTGAAGGTTTAAAAAATGCATATAACCTTCAGGAGCAAGGTGTTACAGGTAGGGAGGTAATCCAAAGTAGGAACTGTGTATGTTCTATAGTTTTTTTGTATGTTAAGACAAAGAGGAATGAACTACAAAGAAAAATGAAAACATTCATGTATGTGATGCTTACAAAACAAATATATCCTATTGTGAATCAGAAACATGAAATAAAATATTCATACACAAATTCAGTTACTGCACTGTAAAATCACTACTACTGTTAAATGGTTTATACTAAACATAAAAAATTTAACAATGTTGCAAACTCACCATTTCTTTCCTCAACACTGCTAGTTGAGAGTCAAGAGTCGATGCTCTACGGTGTTTGGTTGAAGCATGCGCTGGGCTTAGCCTTGGATTAACACCAGTAATAGAACCAGGTACAGGTGGGCTGCCCCTGGGACTGTGAGTTTTGTTGCCAGATGTACAAGCAGTCTGGTTTCTCGGAGAGGATGAATGGCTCCGAGGTGAGGATCTGGGAGAAAACCCTTGTGCTGATCCATTTGCATAGTATGGTTCAAAGGCACTGGCTCCAAAACCAACCCCAGAGTACTGTGAACGAGCAGATTCTGGTCTGGAGTCCATCCTTGACTCAGTTCGTGAATCTGCCCGGGCAGGAGGACTGTAACGCTCAGTGCTGTTCCTCACAGGAGGACTGTAGTGATCCCTTCCACCTGGTTCGTTTCCTCCGCGCTGCCTTCTCGACGTCCAGAAAAATTGATCAGGCCACTGAGACTCTTGGTCAATGGTGGCAGACCCTGAATACTTGACATGTTTTCTCTATATGAAAGATAAAAGCTTTTCCCCTTTTCTGGTTTCAAATTCTCGGTAAGTGAGGAAGGTGTCTTATGACAAAATAAGGCTACTTTCAACTCCTGAACCCTGATTACAGAATAAATCAGAGGATTCCCATGGTTACAAGGCTAATACCATATAGGCTAAATATGATAAATGCAAGCTACCAGACATTTTCCTGTGTCTGATAATGTTCTTGTATCAAGTGAAAAGGTAGCTCAACAACCAAGGCAAGGATCATCCATACCTGAAAAGCAACAAACAAAACCTTTTCAAGCTATATAATAAAAGGTCAAGTTATCTCAGTTTCTCATGTAATTTTAATGAAAACAGATCAGTCAAAATTGATATACACAACCTACTGGGTACCAGACATGACTAATGGCTGTGAGGGAGCTACCCAATGAGGACTGTGGGAAGAATAGCATCATTCACAGCAGCTTTTCAAGCTTACATCATCATAGTCCAATCTGAATGGTTAAGAGGTAAGTATCATATAATGTTAGGGACATCAAAATAATTTACAATTTTGTGTTTCTGCACAAACATGTATCATACCCAAGAACCTGTGTGGAATATTGTACAGCACAGAAAATGACGAGATACAAGAACTACTCTGCAAAACTGAGAGCAAAAATCCAATGGAAAATTGGTTTGCGCCTACAAACTGTGACAAATAGTATAGAGAGAAAAGAATGAGATCTTGAAAAGTACAATAAAAGTTAATGGCAGTGCTCGCAGCAGGTAAGTCCTGGTAGACAAACAGAACCCCTGATATAAGCAGAAGAGTGATGACCACTATGAAGCTTAGGAAAACTAAAGAAAAGTAGTGAAGAAAAGCAGTGAAGACATGAGGAATAGTTGGTGATAAAGCAGTACTCTCAGTATTGCAGTACCTGGCCAGCCACCTGCATAAGCTTACTTTGTAGCAAAAAAGGACTATGGACAATGTCAGCAGAGTAAAATTTTCCATAGTTAATTAGCAGTTGTACAGCGGCCACAAAAACTTGCTAAGTAAAGAGACAATATTAAAATAAAATTACAGTGTAAGACACTTACCTTCATTACCAAGCAAGCCTAACCTCTGTTAGCTAGGAGTAACTCCTCACAACCAGTCTCTAATGTGCACCTGCAAGAATAAACAGGTATGAACACTCAGTACGATGATTCACTCTTCTCATGTGTGAGACAGATTTATGATGATAAGATAAAGAAGAATGTCAAGGCCAAGCTCCTAAATGAAACATGTTTGATAGGGATCATAAGACTTGTTATTGACAGTCCTACTTGGAACTTGCTTCTTCGTGAGCGGACTAATCTTGATGAAAACTCACTAATTTCCTTTAGAGAGCTATAGTCAAAGAGAGCATTGTTCTTGATATATTGTACACAATATTTTACAGAATTCTGTACTCATCAGTCAAGAGACCTCATGAAGCCAGCAACTATCAGAGTGAGATCTAACAACCAGAAAAACAAGTCACTATCTATGGTGGTCTTTCACAAATAACAAAAGACATGCTTAGGATGTGAGAACACTGAAGAAATTACTTGTCTAAACCATCTGCAGGGTAAGACACTATGTTCCTTTTCTTCCCTTCACAAAAGAATGCAGTCAGCTGTCACGGGTAACAAATGCAAAATCAGTCTGTTCACAACACCAACTTAACAACATTTAGTACATCACACACTAAATAGTTTGCAAACACCTACAAAATTTGCTGTCACAGATTCTGAAATGCCTCAGCATCTGTACCAGAAACATCATCATAGTGCTTACCATGTACAGTAATTGTATTATCCCTAGTCTCTACCCTAAGGTGCCTATTGGTAAAACTGTTTAAATGAACAGTGGATCAAGAAATTCAATCTGCTGTGGTTACAAGACGTAATAATAACCATTCTAAGGCTAACTGACAACAACAATGCCAATCAGCCTTCAGCAGAAAGAATGACTATGAAGTATCATCACCTTTAAGTGTTTTCAAGCATAAATGTTCTCAATACTCATTAGCTATATATTCTCATTGTTTCTATCTGTCTAATACCAACAAAAACATCCACTTTTGGAGATGGAAGGGCAATAAGCAACAGCTGCGGGGGGGGGGGGGGGTTTGAAGGGGACAAAACCTTTACAGGGGCTCAATGTCAAGTTGCTGCCACATGATGCTTTAAGGGGTTAATAATTATGAAGGATATATTGCAGGAATGTGTTCTCTCATGAAGATTCTTCATAAACTGGATACTGAAGATACACAGGACTGGACAGGGATGGCATATAAGCAAATGACATGGAGATGTCTGGTAAGAGTAGCAGTGGGCAGAGCCAGCCTGCTTGTACACATAAGGCCTTGTCATGGCCTCTTTGGTTGCCAAGAACCTCCAATTGGATGATTAGTATAAAAGACTGGCTGCTCTTTTGACCATTCTTGTTCTTTTACTTCAGAAGAAAGTTTGGGTCACAAATCCAATTCTGCTTGGAGCCACATAAAGGCTCTGGCTGATACAAACTGTGTCACAATAAGACCAAAGAGCCAAGTGTGATAAAAATACCAAATAACCTATAACCGCTCAATCTTCAATCTAAATAGTACAATGTAAGTAAAGGCAAACTTATAACAAGATGGGAATATTAAATTTACCAAGACCTTTACCAAAAGACTTAAAAAACAATAATTTGTCTAACTTTAATTATCTATTTTCTCATCTTTACAAGGGTAAACTTGTGAAAAAAATTAGGCTGGTGTCTTTATATACAAAGGAACATTCATTAATTAAAATCACAATCAAAATAACTAGATATGGAATATGAATTATGGGCATTTAACATGTTTTACTTAGAATAATCTTTATATGGGGTTATTTGAGAGTAAGAGTACAGTAATCAGGCCTTAATAGGAGAGGTTGTGATTACAGAGGAATGTAACATCTGCCAAGGTTACGACTGTCCTGCAAAATATGAAAAAATTAAAAATCTTCCACATTAATAAAGAGCAAAAAGCAATTTTGTTACAGGCAGCAAGATAACTACCCAATGGAGTGGTCACACCCAATAAGACTACAGTGAGCCCCCAGTATTCATGGGGATGCGTAACACAAGGCCCCCCGTGAATAGCTAAAATGCGCGAATACTTAAAACCCCTCTAAAAACACTTAGAACTGCCCATTTTGATAGTTTAAACACAAGAAAACCCTGTAAAAATGCTTATACCTGAGTATTTTAATAGTTTTATAACAAAAAGTGCATTTATTCATGAAAATTATGTGAAAATACAGTAATTAGTGAATATTTCTCAGTGAAAAATACCGCGAATGGGTGAATTTTCCACGAATAATGGCTGGATATGTTCCACAGAGAAACCCGCGAATGTGTGAGTCCGCGAATCATGAGAATGTGAATATGGGGGGTTTACTGTATGTGAAAACAAAACGAGATGAAATTGTACTAGAAAACGTAAAAATGTCCAGAGAAAAAGGAATGCACTATAACCCCTGTGTGAAAAAGAGGAATAAGACTGATGGACAATGATATGTACGCAAGAAAGTGCAGGAGGAGAGGGGTGGAAAACACATATCAACAAACTTCAGGTTTGCTAATGAAAATGATGACGGGGGCAATTTCTATACCAAGATAAATACATTAAAAAGTAGAATGCCAAAAAGGAAGACAGTATAATTCTCATCTTTGAATACTGCAAGGAATTTTTTAAAAATATCAAGACAACTAACTAGACAGACAGAAGATTACCAAGAACATATAAAATCTGGGGTAAAGACAGGCTGACACCCTAACCCATAAAAATTTGATAATAGAAATTGGCGTACCTCAAACACCAGCACCAAAATCCATCGAGAGAGAGAGAGATACTGTCTTCCGTTCTTGCCCCCCTAACAACTGTGAATACAGTGATACATTATTTTACCCAACCTATCACTGTCCATTCTTTCTACATGCTGAGCCATCTCCGAATACTTTCAACAAAATGTTCACCAATGTTACCATTCCAATGTCTTCTACAAATCTCCACACTTCATACCACAAACAAGAACATAAAATAAAAAGCCCTGGGAGTTGTGTACACAAATGATCTGGCATTTGGCTAACAGCTAAATCAAAGGATGTCTTAACAAAAGTTTAAAAGATAAATTAAGGGAGTGGAGAAAAGAGGGTTGAAAATCACTGTTAGGAAAACAAAGCTAATGGTGACTGGAAAGGCAGCACAAGAAAAAGGACAAACAGGAAAGTGACCATGTGGCTACCTAAGGAAAAGAATTCCCAGTACACTAGGCATCAATGGCTTAGTAATATTGCCTAATGACAGTAAGATACTGAAAAAGAAAAAAATTATCAATCTGGCAAGCAACAATGGTTATAAAACACAATCCAGAGGATCAGAAAACAGAAAATGGTTCTTTCCTAGACAGTGACCCCCAAGGGTTTTAACCCGGTATGTATCCACCTTTGTGGCATGTTTAGTACAAGCCCGTTGCAGATTACTGTAAAAACATAAACAAAAGACTGTACATATCATAAAGATAATGACCCCCAAGAAATATTTGTCCTAGATAACAACCCCCGAAAACCCTAGAGGGTTACTATCTAGGAAAGATCCCAGAAAATATAGGCCAGGCTAGGATGTGTTTCATGCTTATGGTGACAAATTATTGTCATGCCAGCTGCTAGCTTATGATATATGGAAACTAAACAGGCTATCCTAACAATAAACACTGATTAATCCCAAGGATTTAAGAGCATAGAATAAGATAGGGTTCTGACCCACTAAAGGACTAATCATTAGCTTGTGTTAAGTTTTAATTAGGCCTGCCTATGTTACGAAAAATTCTGCTTAAACTACGCTGAAACCTGGAATATCGTACACTAATCTAGCTCGCCAATCAAACTAGGCAAGCTAGGTCACCAGCTAGAATCGAAATGACCGCTGCCTTTCCTTATACCCATCAATCGTTGGCCTATTCTACCGCACCTTTTTCTCAACCAAAGCTGAACTGAGCATTTACCAGATATCAGAGGCAGCACCTGTTGTAGCACTACGCTAGGTTAAATAAATACTAAAAAAAGCACTAAAATCGAACTGGTCCCTACTTCGCCACAGATGTTCTTGATCCCCGACGGGGAATTTTTTTCTGAATGTAAACAAAGCAGCCTACCCACTGGACTCTTCTTCTTCTTCACCACTTTATCAGACACGTCAACGTCGCACACCTTACCTGATCAATGACAACTTGTATGACGATGGCATGCCTTCAGGGAGCATTTACTCCTTTCATCCGTAAGCAACTAAGCATCAGTGTAGAAAAAGGTCACGCACCAGTTTATGACCTTTAATAGTAACCCGACTCGACAACGGTTCAGGCGCGCGCCCGCGTCTCCCTTTACAGGCTTACGGCGACGACATAGTTTCTAATCCTATTCCTTACGATGACATTACCCACGGACAAGAAATGAGTAGTGTTTCTCGCTGTAAGGCTTCGCTTGCTGGGTCTAATGCCGTTATTTCAATAATCAAACAGTTATCGTAATAACTTAAATCTTCAATGAATGAAATACAAAAATTGGAATGCTGTATGACTGTCACGCGAGTGCTCACTCTGCGATGTACAGCGACGTACAATTACTTTGTGGTGCCTTTCATTTTTAAGACGAGGTTAGAGTTAGCCTTAGGGTAACTATGTGATTGTTACCGCTGTCTACCTTTCACAGCAGCATTGGTCTATCTACTGTACAGAGTCGGGCTGGGGAGGGATTTCGGGGAGGGGACGGGAGTCAATTAGGTTGGCAATCCCCATGAATCGCTAACCCTCACCCCTTACCAAAGAGTGAGAGAGACCACCTGAGCTGCACGGTGCATTGTATGCTCCTTGTGTACATAATTCGAACGAATATATATATATATATATATATATATATATATATATATATATATATATATATATATATATATATCTTTCGTCTATATTTTATCTGTGAAAATGAATATCGCAGTGAGAAATATTGATTAAGATCACATGCTACTGATATGGTAAATGTATTTACAAAAACGATTCTCTAAATCTTCGAGCCAAGTCGCGTTGATCTTTTGTTTTGTTAGTCCCGGAGATAAGAATAGACATCAGCTTAGCATTAACCTCAAAAGAAACGTTGGCTTATGGTAGATTTTGTGTACGCTAATACGTGCGTTTATATGTGTGTGTGCGTGTACTGCTCACAGATAAGTGAGTGCCAACTTGCTCCAAGTAAGTGTATAAATAAACATGATACACCTCTTCAGTGGATTCTTTTCTCTTTTTTATTTTTTCCTCAAATCCCTATTTTAAACTTTACGAAGGTCAGTCAAATGTTCTATATTTGTGGGTATAACTCAACGGTTTGTAGCAAGGAAATTCAGCAAGTATTCATGAGATGGAGCTGCTAGCTAATTGGGTCATATACCGACAGGGTGTGACTTACCATATGCAACAGACGGTACTTTGCAGCTCCCTCTGCTCTCCTAGGATATTAAGAACTTTGTTTCACTAATGTTATTTTCAGAGGAAATTAGTAATTTTCTGGAATTAAAATCCCTTTATGGTCTTTGTTGAAACTGGAATAGGTTTAAAGACATGGATTAATGCTTGAATAAGTGGAATATAAAAAAAACCTTAGTCCATTTAATTTTTATTTATAAAACTCATGATTCAGCTCGTTTCCTCATGTAAACAATTGAAGATTTATGCATCTGAACTTCGATATTCAAGAAAAACTGCCCTCTTGATTTTATGACTAGACCATTATTTTGAGCCCATTGTGGAAATTAAGAGAACAGTGAACTAGCTAATTTCTGACCTAGAAACTGATCTCTTATGACGTAGGTTTCTAACCTACAACATAAGAGGTCAGTTTTTTCTTATTTGAACAGAACTTATGTAAGAAAGCTTACGTTTGATCAAAATTATTACTATTATTATCAAAGTGAAAATCTCCACTCCCTGTTATCTTATCTAGAATGCAGAGGTCACTTGATGTTGTGAACGTTCAGGAAAAATATCTAAAATATTGCTTATCCTCCCAGCAGTAGATGATGCAATTTTAAAAGTTTTGTGGAAAGATTATTTGAAGGCAAATGTGACATTAATTATTGTTATATTATTTTAAAAATAAAGTACTGTCTTATCTAAGGTGGGATGATTATGTGGTACGAAATTTGATAATTAAGTTTCCATTTTTTTATATTTTTAATCAGGTTTATCAGCATGACACACTAACTACAACACTTAAACATCTGCGCTAAATTTTGGTTGAGAGTAGGCCTAAAGGTTATTTTATTCTGCTACAGGGAGAGTCAAAGAAAAGACACAACAACAGCAGTGTCTGCACGTTGTGCTATTTTATTGTAAAGTCATACAGCTGTACAGTCAAGTACTGTGTACAGATCATAGATTAACATACCCAGAATACTGCCCTGTGAGAAAACCCGTCAGGACAGACCTAGGCGCACTAAAACCGAAAACCCTGTCTGAATAGGCCTAGGCTCACTAAAAACAAAAACATACCAGGACAGGCCTAGGCTCACTAAAAAAAATGTAATTAACAATAATTCTTCTTTGTCTGTTGCTTAAATATTATGGAGATCGATACACACCATGCATTATATGCTTAAAATTATGTTGAACATTGTTGAATGAGCTTAAAACAGCTCCGAATCTGCACGAACATGACTAGATTTATACTCGTAAGACCTAAAAGAACACCATGAACACTACCGTTTCCTAGGCGCACTCTGGCTCCCATGGAAACAAATGTGATGATGCAAGGTACAATTATTGGAGCTTAAAGATTACCTTTACAGTGACCTAACTAGTCTGTAACGTTTTTGCAAAAAATCTTAGGAAAATGCCACTTAAGAAAAGAAAGCTTCCGTAAGTAGCAGACTGGAGGAATCAAAGAGCGTCGGATCACAAGATGCATGATTCCAACCTGGACCTTTTGTTCCTTAATCATTGTCAAGACTTTTCCCTTTTCAGAATGTAGCTGACCCTTTAGAGCACTGCCATAGTAGTGCTTACTGTCTTGCTAGAAATGTATGTAAAAGCTAATCGTTACCGTCGATTTCCACGGAATTATGCGACTCAAGTCTAGCAAAGCATTAGCATTGGAACATTACAGCTGAAAGTGTATGGAATAGAAAAATAAAGTACTCTGTTGAATTTCCCTGATAATAGAGACTTATGAAGTGAAATGTATTTAAAATGAGGTAACTGAAAGAGATGAAGTCATTTTGCCTCTAGTTTGAGACGTTATTGTCAGGAGGTGCTCTGGATATCTTGACTTGGCTCTGTTGGGTTGTGGTCCTCATCGTTGTAGCAGTGAGCTGTTTGGAAGACAAATTTCCACATTCTGAAATGAGAAAAAGGTAATTAAATTTCTCCCTTTACCTCAAGGTAATTAAGTTTCTCCCTTTACCTTATCGGAAGCTTAGAGAGAGAGAGAGAGGGAGAGAGAGATTTTTAATCAGGCACTATGAAGGAGCAGTGATCTGCCTCTACACCAAGTGCAGAAATTACCTCTAAAAAGAGTACCTGTAGTTTCCACGAGTAGAACTTTTGTTCAAAGTCTCTTAGTTCTAAATGCTTCTTATTTATCTTTCCAACATCTGAATTTATAGTTTATATTAATTTGCATTTTCTAAATCCTGAATTCCATAGTAAACATAACCTTTAAGATAATTTGTATCTGTCCTTCCAACTTTTAAAATCAGCAACAATTCTTGCGTCTTTCCAGCTTCTAAGTTCAACAAGGTTTCCAAGTAATTTTGCCCTAAAAGTTTCCAGATTCAACTAAACTCTCATTTGACCATCCACCCTCTGAATTTTATAACAATTACAAGTTGTCGTCCTAACTTTTGAGCTTCAAAACAAATCTCATTCGTATTTTCATCCTCTGAACTTTAAATCTGATTCTCTCAGTTTTAGTGAATGTATCAACACTTCTGCGTTCATTAGGCCTACTCACGTGCTTTTGGAAGGCGGAGAAGGAAGCCCCTGCTGATTAATTACGTTGGATCCTCGAGCCTCCCTGGGACCGGATACATAATCGTAGTGGATCCTCCTGTTCGTGAGTCTTTCTGGAAGTTCGTCAGAACGTGTGTGGTGCATGTAGGAGAGGAACACCATCCACAAGAAGGACCCGAGAGATATCATCATCACTCTGTTCCTTTCGGGCACCAGGGCGAAGTTGAGGGTATGTAAGATGGGCCATATAGACAAGCTTATCTGAAAGGTAGGTATTACAGGTCGTTTATTTTTACCCACATGATTGTTTTGTAAAAGAGAAAATTGTCAAATAAGACAGGTAAAGTTGTTATTAAGAAATTCTTAAAAACTGAATGGTGCGCGCGCAGCTTAGCTGCCAACGGCCGTCACAAGAGAGCTTTGATGCACACATTTAGACAAGATCTGCCCCATTTTAAGTGAAACTACGTCCTTCAGCAGCAAGCAAAATCTACACAACTGTAGGTTCACCCATCCACTGTCCATTTGCGTCAATAACTTCGCCGCTCTTTGATGGTAAGATACTACAGCCTTAGACTAAATGACTCCCAGGAGGCAGTGTTCAATAGGTACTAAAATATTTCCAAGAGAAGTAATCCGAGCGAGAGAAACCTACCATCCAGGTTGGAAGCATCTTTTTCTCCCATTCGCTTAAATTTTCCTCCAGTGGTTTCCCCTCCAAGAGAGCCATACCGAGATAGAACTGGGATATGTTGAAAGGGGCAAACACTAGCTGGTCGACGTAACCCTGAAGTAGAAGGCGAAAAAAAGGATTAGAAACTATAAACATCAACACCAGAATCATATTCAACATCTAAAAGTCAAAAGAAAATTGTTAGAAGCAGTACTGGATACTGAGAGGTCACAAAATGATCTTAAGGTAAGATCCTTAGTGACTTGAAGCTATTAATTCTAGTAATGTCAAGAAAACAAGTACATGTTATCTTTACCTATGAATGAACGTTTTTAAACAGTTAAATCATAAGAATAAGGAAATTACGAGATATGATTCATAGAATACATTAATACTACCGTAACTAGAGGCTGTTAGTACCATTGCAGAATCATCTTCAAGTGAAGGAAACGACATAGATTTTTAGCTGTCATTGAAATAACCTTCCCAACTCGCTTATTGAGTTTTCTAAAATGAGACACTAATGCGACGCTTACTTTTGCCAGCGCATGTCTGAGTTTACTGCCTGGGATGAGACTTGACAGGACTTTGATCCACTTATGGATGAGGGGAGCAGTGATGCAGGACCCGTAAGCCCCATAACGCAGGACTTCCAAGAAGTCCAGATTTGTTCGCGATCCATCCAGCGACTGCTGGAGGAGATTCCCCGCTGGCCACAGGAGGGCATATGCCACCATGCCTCTGGTGACTGGATATCTGAGAAAAACAAATATACAATTAGAGAGAATACAGTAGCTATGAAACGTTTATGCAACAGGTCAAGCATAGTAAATTTATCCGTAATGGAATTTATAGCTACAACTTGCTTGTATAAAAATGGATAGACCTACTTATAATATGTAGCTGGCTAGGAAGCATTGATGGTACGACAGGAAGCAAATCAGGTAGGTAATTTGGATCAGTCAGGACCGAATTGTACAAAAAGTGTGCATAAGTCTGAATTGAGTCAGACAAGAAGTTTGGATCGATTTCTTACTTGTCAAACACCTTGTAGGCGCCTTTGGCAACCGTTGACAGAGCTGCTAGTGCTGTTGGCATCTTTGTTCTGTAGTTAGACCGATGGAATAGGTATCCTCCTTTGTTGATAGTCCTTTACTAAAGTCAGGCTTCTATTAATAATTCTTTTGACAGTCTGGAAATCTCGCGCTGTGTCCCCCTTTCAAATTACGTCTAGGTGTAAAAGACGTAGAATCCTCAGTGATGCTGTACTGCAATCTTTTCCAATTCTGTATAATACTGACTGATTTGGTCTTTGTCTGAGACGGATGATGTAATACTAGACACGAATATTGTAAGGTGTACGGATTGCAGATTTGCGACCTGCTCTCAGGCAAGGATTTGTTTGGTAGCTTGAGTGCAGCTATGTGGATTAATCCCGGGTGAAGGGTTCGTTCGAGATATCTGCAAAAGAAATAAAAAAAACAATGTTAGAAATCGATTTCGAAATGCTCATTAATTAAGTTATTATATCTCTCTCTCTGTGTGTGTGTGTGTGGTCCTCATGGGCAATGGTACTAATCTTGGCTCGTAACCGAAGCTGGGCGAGAAAGGAAATGGTTTGAACGCGTATCCTTAAAATTCCAGATTGCCTCTTTCGACCTGGCAGTGAAATTTGTACCTCGTTGTTATTCGATTGCCGTGGGCCCCATCTAGGCGGAGGAGAAAGAGAGAGGGAGAGGGCAGTAATCTGTCGAAATGAGTAGACCCGTCAATTCAGGACAGAGGTTCTCGAAAAGATTACCTTTCCACTGATGTGAAGCCATTCATGAGACATTCATTTCAATTAGTAATAATTATCATTACTATTAACAGTATTATTACAACAGTTTTGCAATACAAGAATATGCGTCTTGATCAGTGCTTGGCAGCTTCAAGTATTTCCCATCAGACACATGTTGTATTTTGACGACGTTGCAAAACAGCATTGCAAACATACATAAGAGTAGAGAAGACTAATAAAACTCTCTCTCTCTCTCTCATCTTTGTCTCCGATCTTTGAGACGCGTGTCGCATTACCCATAAAAATAGTTCACTTTCAAAGTTGGTCTAATTTTTTTTCAGTTCTTCGTCGCTTTCCCCTTGTCCGAGGCAGGTGCTCCACATTCCTTAGCAAGTAGAACGTCTTCCACGTGGCCCAATTGTCCTGATTATTAAGATCAAGGACACACACCTGAAATATCTGTGTGTGTGTGTGTGTGTGTGTGTGTGTGTGTGTGTGACGGCGGTCAACGCCTTCAGTTAAGGGTTTGCCAATCTAGGGTTATTTGAAAACTTACTGATTCATGGTACGGGCTCAGCTAATGGCACTTGTCCCAACCATATTTCTGGCAAGAAGAAATATTAGATTGTGAAAGTCATAGGAGTTGGGATATTTAGCGATACATTAAAATCTAAAGCATACAACAAGCTACAGACTGTGTGATGTATTTAAAACCCAACGACACCTTTTAATATAATAATGATAAAGTTTGTGTGTAGAAACATTTTTGCCATCCGCATTCTCTGCTTAATCCTTTACGCAAAACAAATCTAAATAAAAAAAATTATTACAGATTTGTTTTGCGTAAAGGATTAAGAACATATTGCGGATGGCAAAATGTTTCTATATACAAATTTGATCTTTATTACGCATTTCACGAAGCCCTGCCAATATCACAGGTTATTAGATGCAGAAAACGGACTGTAGGGTGCTGTAGGTTGTAGATTTTAATGAAGAGTACGTATCCCAACTTTTGTTTTTCACGATTTATATTATTTCTTCTTGCTAAATATTGGGTTGGGAGATGTGCCCTCAACTGAGCCCGTGCCATGATTCAGTAATGTTCAGATAACCTTAAATTGGCAAACCCTGATATGTCAGGTGCGTGTCCTTGATTTTAATAAAGATAATAAGGCCACGTGTAAGAATTTAACATACGTTACATCCTTAGGCCTATGGTAAAGTATGAATGATGCAAGGTATATTTTTAGTTAGAGAGGAAGGGAGACGGTGATATGAGAATTGTTCTGAATTGTTTTAAAACTCAGAGATACAAGTATCGAACGAACTAAACGAGGTTCGAGTGCTTGAGAGGACTGCGTCACTCGGAGGCGCAAGGTCGCCTTACTGAGTTTAAATCTAAATTTAGATATGTTTTGCGTAAAGGTTTCAGAAGATTATAAGGATGGCGAAAACGTCCGCACAAACTTTATTATTATTATATTATGCATTTTCGTGTAATCCTGCCGATATTTTGCCTTTGGTTTCCAAATACAGAACACGGAATTTTGTATCAGATTTTAATGTAATCTTTATGATTTTCACAATTGAGTATTTCTACCTGACAAAAATATTGTTGTGACAAGCGCCTTCATCTGAGGAAGCATGATCTTGGAACAAAGCTTCGATAATGTTAGCCGATAACCCACCCAACGTAGATGAATGGGCCTAGCCTGTCATATGGACCAGGTGGGTGACAATCACGTTTTTGGCAAACCTAGACCTAGTGGCTAAAATCCAACTGGCTCTGTACGAAAGCCTTTGTCATATGATGCTGCCCCCTTTCATAATAACTGCCAGTTGGTGACTCGTGCGAGGAATTCGACGCTCGCTCGTTTTAATTTTATGGTTGTTATGCAAAATTAAAACTTATTTTGTGTTATACCGGTGTTCTTTTTTGTTAACGGTTATTGCGCATAGTTGTGAAACTGATGGTAGAAACGGTTTTAATCTTATTTTATTGTACTTTTTTATGTACTTACATTTGCCATAGAGACTTGTGTTTTTTTTGTGGGGGGTCGGGGTCGGGCAATATTCTTGACATTTACTGCGCAGTACTTTCGCTCAGTTACGACCAAATAAAAAAAAAAAAGAGGTATTTTGTAGCATAACAAGATCAGCTTTATTTTTTACACTTGTACGTCACTGATTAAAAAAAAAACTTCGCACAGCAGTTTCTCAGTCAAGAAATTTTGTTCGAGGAAGATATATTTAAAAAAGAAATGGATGTAAAGGTTGAAACACACGTCAGCCCACCTTTTCTCTCATACCCCTTCTTTTCCTGCTTGTGTTTTTTCCCTTTCTTTTCCTCGTTGCTAGAGTTTTGGTAACAAATTATTATTATTATTATTATTATTATTATTATTATTATTATTATTATTATACAGTTGGCGTGTCTTCGGAAGTTTGGGGGCTGGGGTTGCTTGCCTCACATCCGACTCCTCCCTGGTTGCAATCCTCCGCAATTGACTGCCTGCCAGGTACGTAATTCACTGCTGACGTCAACAGGCACATAACGTAATGTCTTTTAAAAGAAAGATGCTTAACGTATCTAAATAATAATAATAATAATAATAATAATAATAATAATAATAATAATAATAATAATTATTATTATTATTATTATTATTATTATTATTATTATTATTATTATTATTATTATTCACAAAAAACTTCCCTGACAAATGGCTTCATTTTATAATGATTATTTTGGAAATATAGAAAATAAAGTAGAATAAGCCATTTTTACTTTAGACTATTATAAAAAAAATATACACCCTATATAATTATGTATATTCGTCTACTAAAAAAAATTGAGCAACAAGCAAAAAAATTATCACTGTAATCGAAGTAAATGATCACACGATGACATATCACCTATGATTACTAAAATATTACTCTTCGTTAATCCAACTAAAGTATCGCATTAACCGCACAATTATCATAGAGTTAAATATATAATAATAAAACTAAACGATCAGACAATAACGTATTGCGATAACTAGGAAAAAATAGTCAGACTCCTGTAATTGCACTATACAAGCAAGCGGTTATTCAGCAGTGGAGAATAATTGTTACAACTAAACTCAAGAACATTTTTACACTCCGTACATCACAGACACTGGAGTATAATTGCTACAATTAAAAACAAAACAATTTTGACACTAGTCATGCATTACAGACACTTGAAAATAATTACTACAATTAAAACAAAAAAAATTTTCACTAGTCATATATCACAGACACTGGAAAATAATTACTAAAAAACTAAACATAAAACGATAGGCCTATTTACACCAGTCATGCATCACAGACAGTGGAAATTAATTCCTGTGATTAAAAACTAAGCCATTTCTTTCACAAGTCGCACATCAAAGACACTGGATGTTAATTACTGTAATTAAAAACAAATGCTTTCACAAACACCAGAGAGAAACTCACTCGACCTCACTAAGAACTTCGTTCGAATCGCCTTTGTCAAAGTACCGTCAAGGAGACTTACGTTGCCACTTCTTCTTCTACTTCCTGTCCTTACGTCCCGTAAGTCCCGATAACGACTGAGGATTTGCCGTCAGTACAACGTACAAAACCTCTTCCTCCTCCCCATCCCCCAACTCCTGTCCCTTAAGTTCTCCCCCAAAAATAACCTTCGTGCGTAACTTCCCTCTCTGTCCTCTAGACTCGTGGGTTCCACTTACTCAACCCCACCTCCTCCCCCCCCCTTCCTTATTCTCCGAACCTCAACCCACATCCCATATTCCCGCCCATATACGTTATTACGTCAGTCGGGTCGGTGCCAGACGGTGATGTGAACTGCACGTATGAACTCGATTATTTTTTCGGCCAAGATTGGAATATGTAGCTCAAGCGAAAGGGATCCCATTTTTCTATGTTCCTAGACAGGCAGATAGGTGTACTGTATACACACACACACACACACACACACACACACACACACATATATATATATATATATATATATATATATATATATATATATATATATATATATATATATATATATATTTGTGTATGTATGTACGCATGTGCATGTAGATGTAATGTGTATATATATACACACACGTGCACAGTCACAGTACACATATGGTTATTCACGCGCAGACACTTGGCTCAACACTTTAGGTGACAGCGCCAACTTGCTGTCAGTGCTTGGGTTGTTTCCCCAAATATGATATAACTTTCTCTTATAGTGTTTCTTTGCATACTTACCATTATCAGTTCCTTTTATTTGGAATAATAATAATAATAATAATATAATAATAATAATCGGTAATACAACCATACATTCTCAGACTCCCTTAAACCAGACATAGCTAATCGCGAGTAATGCTTCTCCATTCTGGAAGATGATTTCTGACAAAATTGAAACTAAAGCCTAAACAGTGATATTCAAATGGTAAATTAGACTTCATATGGTCTCAGTGTGCGTCTGCAACTATTCTAAAAACGCATTTAAATCACCAGGTGAATTATACATTCACACACACGACGTAGGAATTAAAGTTTCTGAAAAAGTCAGTATTATTTTTGCAGTGCTCCATGCTGGGTGTTGTTGTCTCTTTGCAATGCTGTGACGCCAGTTTTAGTAGCCATAAATCAATCAGTTTTTGTTGTCTCTTTGCCTACGCTTAGGCTAAGTTGTGTAGCCTTTTCAAAGGTCTGAGTGACTTAGTAGGACTAGCTAGTTCTAAACAAACATGCTTATCCAGGACTATGCCTTTGAAGAAACTTAATGCTTATAATGAGAGAATTAACCCAAGTTCGATTACAAGTTTTTATAGACACACGAGCAAGTTAGCTTTTCACTTACAGAGACAGTGGACGCGGCAAGTGAGGAAATACGCGGAAGGAATTTTTCTCTGCGAAAGTAACCTTGCAGATGAACCTTGCCGAGTATAAGTAATTCCAGGTAGCGGCGTTCAGATGAATATTCTACACGAGCCGATGAGTCAACGGACTCTCAGTAAACTCGGGTAACGTGGACTTTTTAATAGTAAACAATGAATTCTGATAATAACATTTCATCAGAATAGAAGACCTTCGAAAGCTTTCTGGGTCGTAGAGAGAAAGAACACTTAGCTGTCCTAATTACTATCTCGAAATGCTGGCTGATGGCCAAGAGCATAGCAGAAGCTTCCGTACCGTAATGGCGATAACAGACCTTCCGTATATAAGTCACCATCCATCTAACAGGACTTGAGAGTAACCAGTAGTCATGTTCATCCCTCGCATACTAAACAGACTTCAGTTATGGTCATTGTTTCGCTTTTTCACGAATAAAGAATTTTTTATATATACTCTCGATTTAGTAGGAAACATCGGTCGCATTGAACTACAAGATAGATTTCGTCCAAAAAATACCACCTTAGATTTCGATTTTTCCACATAAACAATTCATAGTTGAATATTTCATGAATATCCGGTAAATTTCCTTGATTATATGACCTCAGTACTTAATTCTTGGCAGTACATTAACTATATTAGAAAAGAGGGAGTAGTTAGGACTTAGGAAAAACATAGGCCTACGTTGCTTGAATTAGCTTACAAACTGGCTAATCTCACACCGACTGCTTAAATGCAACCTCAGGAAAGGTCTGCGTGGATAGACGTCCTTCACAGACCTCGATATTCCTTACATTTGAAAAGATTGCCTTATCCTAAGCGAGATTACCCCAATCTGGATTATAACAGGATATTCTCGCTCAAGGAAGGGAGCAGTTTCAGTATGAACGATCGTTCTTGGCCTTGGCTAGTTCAAGATATTAGTGGTTAACTATAAGTTAATCTGCATTCAGATGAAGTACACTAGATTTTCTCTGTACCGTAACATTATAATTTTTGTCAACATTCGCTAATTCAGTGTGCTGTTCTAAGTGTTCATAAAGTGTCAAAGTTATTTCTTGAAAAATACAGAATCAAGGACTTTATCTTAAAATATAACAAAGCAAAATTATGACATATCAAGAGCGTCACCACAAAATAGCAAAGTAACCGATATAAGATTACAGTAATAAATAATAATAATTAATAATCAAGTCAATAAAATGCGCAATTTTGGAAGGCATTTGTTTTGTCAACGGCTAAATAAATAAATAAATAAATAACACACGCACAAAACCACAGGATCGAGAGGACGTAAGCTATGAGGTAATGAGTTGTTACTTCCGCCAACGCCAAAGGAGACTATTACCAAGTTGAGCAGATCCGCGCGGAGGAGCTTTACCTGGTAAACATCAGGATTAATAGAGTACTCTATTAATCCTGGTAAACATATGGTTGAGTTTTTCTTTCGAGAACGTGGTATTTTTTGTGTATAAATTAGCAAAAAAGTAATGAATAAATAAAAATAAAAAATCGGCAGTGCTAAGGAGTAATTAAACGAATCTTAGATCAGCATTTGCATTAAAAATCAAAATCCAGTGAAATCTTTCTTTGCCGGTATCCCGTCCCTCCCCTGACTTTAACTTAAAACCAACAATGTTTTCCACAAATTGCGGACGAAATGATGGACAGACATCTTCCATCTTTAGCCATCACATGAACGAAAGGCATTTCTCAATTATAGAAATGCCCGTTACACTACAGACAGAAGCGCAGAAGATTGATTCAGTTCTTTGACCTGGTGACGAAGCAACTGTGGTCGTTAATGCCGGTTTAGGCCTATTTGTGTAACCTGCCCAACTCATAGTTAGCTAAAGCTGGACAGTTCACCTTACCGGAAAGACCCGTCTCCCCAAATGTTCAACATAACCTCAAAATAATCAATCAATAAATACAAGAGTGGAGTTCTTTCAGACGACAGTTATTCATTCGGGATTTTATTTATTGTAAGATGTATTTGCCAATTAAGACTGATCTCACTGTCTGGTGGAGAACATCATGTGTTACCTGGTGGGGTCAACTGGCCCTCTGTGGGCATCAGAAGATTTGGATGAGAACTATGAGACAGGAGACTGAAGTTGGTGGAAATCTTTGGAAGTTAAAGCACAGGAAAGAGTGGCGGAATCTCACAGAGGCCTTTTGGGTCGAATGGCGTTTGGAAATGATGATGATGATGATAATGAGTTCAACTACTGTTTTTGCACTTTCTAGTTTGAAATGCAGTTGCTCATTAACCCTTTTCTGCCTACAGTACTTGTTTAGAATTACTCCTAAATTTTCAACACATCCATTTTCAGAGAGAGAGAGAGAGAGAGAGAGAGAGAGAGAGAGAGAGATGTGCAGTACAAGCTACAAGCTGAAGTTGCAAAACCTGAGAGTTACGAAAAATTAATGAAAACTTGACCAATTGTAAATTAACGCCAACCCAAAATCTTATCATATAAACATTTCACTTTAGAAAATAAAACTAAATTTCTTCGTCGACCCTTAGGGACAAGTAAATGAAAGAAACATTGCAATCTACACAGAAGGAATGTACAAGATGTAAACATAATTATCTAATTACATCTACGGCTTATATCATGCATTATCATTAGGATATAGATATCTTAATATCATTCAGTATTAGATCACGTTTTTAGGGCCAAGACTAAATTTTCTTAGACCTGAAGCATGATATTTCGTAAGTCTTCCTCTTATCATGGATAACATCCAACATGCCTCGATTAATTCTTGGTGCCATGTACTTAAAAATCTGTTTTCCAAGACCTTTGTTCTCTTCGAATCAGCTTGGAACTGATCGTGTCTATTGACGACGTTCCATAAGGCATCTTACGTACATAACAGTCTTCTTTATATGCAACCATTTTGCTATTTCTTTGATATTTTTGCTTTGATTGGTGACTGTCCATGCGCTAGTGAATTGATATGTTTTTATTATCTAACATTTTCCATGTGGTTCCTGGTGTTACGGTGGTCTCTGAACTACAATAAGCTTTTAAGTAATCATGTACATTTTTGTTCCCAACTAGCCTCTTTATTTATGTTAGCTCCATGTATAATAATTTTCCCATGCAATATTTTTTTCTTAAGGTATGTACTTCAGAATTAAGATAATCATGTTTTATGTACTACACTGATTTCGGTTGATATATACATGAAATATCCGTTATTTTTCATATACCAGCAAACCACAGAATTCAGCCTGTTTCCTCATTTCCTGTGTCCAACTTCATACGAATAAATGTTTCGAAACCCCACGTTGCTTCCACACCCCTAGAGATTATATGCGTGATTCTCCAAAATTCCCATCTATTTTCGGTAGTCAGATTATACACGATTCTAAAATAGTCATTGCAGACTTATTTTTAATTGACATTTAGGGTAAACTCACTGAATTGTTACACTGAATGGCGTACGATCATTCTCAAAAGGATCCCCCAATTATTCAACATTATCATTTTCTTTAGACATTTAAATGTTACGTTTTCTACTAATATTATTGAATAATTCAAGTAAAACTGTTCTCCCTTTTTGTGTCATACGTGCCCAACCAAGCCGCGAGAAATGGCGGTAATGTAGGATAGTCGACACAGCATATCCAAACCATATCGATTGTACTGACTGTCTTCAGGCTTAAAACAAGGTACCTTCATTCTGCACGCTTAGGCTGTGTATTAAGGGCTATTTGTGAGAGAGGCTGGCCACAGACTTGATGACGGGAGGAAATCTATTTTGTTTAGATTATAAGTATTAAAATCAATTTTAAAAAATCATATTATACTGCAGTAGCTAATATAGACGAAGGGGTCACGTGGCCTGGCCTAGGCTACCACTTAACCGTAGTAGGCATTTCAGAAGGAATACGACCTAACCAGACCTACATTTACCTAGGATGCCGTGCCCTTACCCGCCCGGGGATGGGGTGGGGGGAATCTCCCACTCAAACCCCCAAGTATGTCGGGACCTCCGTCTGCATACTACCCTACACTGCATTTATAGCTTGATTACAGTATGCCGATTTAGTCATACAGCAAGAACTCTACCCTAAAACTAAAGTTCCCCTAACTATGACAAGTTTACATTTTGTTCACTCTCTTTATTTTTTAGAATCTCTCACCATTTTAAATTCCCTCACTTTTACAGCATATTAGTTTTCGGTAAATATAATGGTTATCAAACCTTTAAAATTACAAGTACTCCTGAATGCATCTATACCTCACTTTCTTGAACACTACACAGTGGAAATATTTTGGTGCCTGATCTCTTTTCATTGATATTTGGAATCTTATTTTATCTTTATTTTAAACCAATTGTTCTTTCCTTTCATATTTTTACTAATTACAATATATTTGGACCAGTTTTATTTCTTTATTTATGGCTTCTGATGAAGGTAAAATTAGCCGATACATAGAAAAAAAGAACTGAAAGGTGTTTTGCTTTATAAAGTATACTTAGAATTCATCTTTTGTTACCACTTTATTTTTTATACAATTTATGACGTCCAACCTGCTATGTGATTTGAATTACCCCTGATTGGCGTTTACTTCTCGTGACGTCAGTATGATGACGTCACTGACTGTTTACAGTACTCTAACCCACAAGAATCCATCGTTAACACCTTACGTAATAAGTCTCTAATTAAAATTCATGTGTTATTTACTAGAAAATATTCTCATATATAATAAAATCAAACGATGAAGGATAAATAGAAGTAGTGACAATCAGTGTTTACATGCAAAAATCAAGTCTTCTGCTACGACCGGTTGTAGCAATTTTTGTTGTTGTTGTTCTTCCCCACAGCCGGATCAGAGGGAAGGCGTTGTGGATATTGACTGTGATTTGCCACCTGGAATACTTCGATTTCTTAAAACAACACTCCCAACTTGATTAACTGAATATGTTTAGCGGGAGGCACACGTACAAGAGGTAGGTCAGGCCATAATCTTTTGAAGTTTTTAAGTGTCTGATCAGCCAGGGTAAGCTGGCCCTTGGTGAACGTTAAATAGGGCCAGGCTTGGTCCATAGTACATTGTTGGCCTGGTATTTGTCGGGCACTAACGTAGGCCTTTTGCATGAAAAGTTTAACGTAGTCTTTAAATATTATTGACTTGAAAGCCTAGTTAAGGATAGCCCAATACTCCCTCGAGGTAGTTACAGACTAAATCCACGTATTGTTTCCTCTTCAGAAGACAAGTGATGCCCGAAAACTGCTAGTTTTGGTTGTTTTTCATTGTCCGTGGTAGGTAGGTTCAAGCACTTGCCAAGGAAAGTGAAAACCATAAAATAACAGCAAACCATTCACTCATACACGCACCTTGTAGACCTCTGGAATCATATGTACGATCTGTGTGCTGGACATGTATGTAGCTTACTGTATGTGTGAAAGCTTAGTTGATGTATAAACATAAAAAAGAACATTTTACGCTACATATGTTCAGTCTCTCTCTCTCTCTCTCTCTCTCTCTCTCTCTCTCTCTCTCTCTCTCTCTCTCTCTCTCTCTCTCTCTCTCTCTCTCTCTCTCTCTCATATGAAAGTGATTCAGATATTTTAGCTTAATTCTAATGTGACTTTAGGGCATTGGAAATTGCTCTTATCTTTCCTGTAAGACAAAAAAAGAAAGCTAAGTTACAGTTTACAATGAAATATTTGAAGGCACTCTGCTTTGGCAAAATGGGCAAGTGAGGTTATAGGTAACAAGGGTTGTGAGTCAAGTACTGTATGATGAGGATCATGGTATGGCCCCACAATGTTCATGTTAGCCTACAGCCTGTTTTTTAGCACCATTTTAAACCGTGGAAGTGTGAAACTGCAGATTTCAGACCTGCGGATGATGCGATTATTGTGCGCTATGTTTTGAATTTGAGTTTTTTCTATATTCAGCACAGTTTGGTATGGAGATGGTAGTGTGGTATTATAGAGGGGTGTGACAGCGGTATAGACCTGCTTTTAATGTGTTGTTAGTTCATTTGATTTTCAAATCTTATTTGATCTAATTAGAAAGAATCTAGAAATATTTCTCCAGGTTATGTTTGCTAATGGTTCATGTGAAAAATATTTTTGAATACTCCCATATTGTGTAGCCATATGGTAGGTTTACATTTACATAATGTAATGCTTGTCATCTGAACCTGTATTTACCCAAGGCCACTTGTAATAGTCTAAAAGAATAATTGAATAGGTATTTTGAGTTACATTTATTTACAGTTAATTATCAAGTAGTGCACATGGAACCCTTAACTGTTGCAGAATATTTTATTTTTATATACAATACTCTACATGCTTTAAATAATTCTACTAATGACAAGTATCCTTTGATACTGTATTAGAATATTTCCTATGCACATACCTGAATTCATTGAAAAGAAATTTTAATTATCTTCTTCGCTTACATGAATTACAGAGGATGGCAGTTGCTAAGAAAATGGTGTACTCATCATGCTCACACGTCATCAGAGCACCGACCCATCAGCAAGCTCCTTATAGCAAATCGAGGGGAGATTGCCTGCAGAGTTGTGAGAACTGCCCGCAAGATGGGTGTGAGGACTGTAGCAGTTTACTCAGAACCTGATAGAAATTCTATGCATGTTGCCATGGTATGTATTTTATTCATTTACTGTATCATCAGAAAACCTTGCTGGATTGACAAATCTGTATTAATAGCATGATTTTGACAGAATTACATTTGTCAGCTAAGGTATGGTATGTGACAAGTACTACCCCCAATGTAATTGCCCCCACATCACCAGGATATCATAAATGCTGTTGGTCTTAGCCTGTGCATTTGTGCTTTATAAATGTTACTAGGGTTTGATCCTTGTGATTCAGTTTAATGCTATAAACCAAAAATTTAAGAGAAAACTGTGAGCCAGATACCATGATGAGTATAACAGCCCATATGAGCAGTGATAAAGCCAAATATGGTTTTTTCTTGGGAGAATACAGACCAGTGCCTTTTATGTAGGGGTATTCCCTGCCTTGCATGAACTGGAACACATTGAAGTTTGGTAACAAGGTGGTTAATTGACGGTAGGTATGTGAGTAGCAAGATGAGCCGATAGCAAGGTGGGCTCATCTTTTGGCATCCCAGTCAGATATAGTTCTTGAAGGTATCTAAGCAAATTATCTCTGATTGTGACAATCCAAGTGCTAGTGCAGGTGTCTTCCCCAGTGAGTCTTCTGTGTGTACTCTTAGTCTGTTCCTGCTGTGGTCATTTCCATTTTGTGCCAGGAATACTTCTATATAAAAGACTAGTTATTTGAATGTGTAAGAAAAATGCAAGTTATTGTGGGAAATTATTACTCGATATGCAGACTACTACACTCAATTGAGTTTTATCGGCCTGTTCCTCCCTCTCTGAACTATAAAACTCGAACACCCTTAGTTTAGGGAGACTTGATAGATCTGTTGCAGATCACCTTGGGGAGCAATTCCTACCCAAGCATAATGCGTACCTAATTCGGTACTGGCCTTACTTAACTGATTCACAGGGGAAAAGGAAAGGGGTCTCGGAATCAATCACTATGTAAAATTTAACAATTTAATACAAGAAACGAATATTTAACACATCAAATTAATTAAATTACTAATAAACAACAACTGAATCACAACAACTGAATCACCGTCGGCTGTCTAGCAATAAACAACTTACGTTAAACTAAAGGTTAATCCAAATTACACATATTACAGTTACGGTAAAATTAACACAGTAACAAAACTATCACAATAAAAAGGCCGCAAATTCTTCCGATAGATCCCTTTGGGTCTTAATATACACTTAAGACAACCTCCAAAGGAACACGGATACTCCCCCTTTCACACCGGAGCTCTCGACCGTCTCTGCCTGCTTCCTGTCAAAAAAGCATAAAGGTAAGACTGGTGGGCGTATGCGTAACTATTCCAACAACGACAAGAAGGGATAATTGCTAGTTATAAATACTAAGAGGGAGTATCAAGGTAATCGCATTTCCTTTACAAAGGAAAATGAAAACTTTCACTCATGAATATACAAATACATAAACATAAATAATACATAGACATACAACATGACAATCTGAAAACATTCAGATATTTGGTATAATAAACAACTGAACACCAATAAATTTTTCTGAACTCCATCTACAATGGTTCAGAAAATGGAGAGAACGTAATTTCTCGACATTCTCCCCCCACAAAAATAGCCAACAAATACTGTACAGTAAATCAAGGCACAAAAAATTAATTTATGTACCTGAAACACATATCCATTACAACAGATCATGTTCATAATAAATCCTCATCAATCAGCTCCTTTCGCTTGGCATCACACTTTAATGCTGCACGTCTCATTGGACGATGTTGAGGTAGGGACTCCGGTGATGGAGGTACTACGGGATGTGGTGCAGGGAGCAAACCTGCATTTTCATCAAACTGAGGAGTAACCTCTGACGTATCAACCTCAAGAAGTACTACTTTATTTAGACTCCTATGGTATAATTTGTCACCTACCTTTATGAGTAAGGACCGTACAACACCATCTGTACTAGGTATGAGCTTTTGTATGCGACCTAATGGCCACCATTTACGGGAAGAAGTTCCCAAATCAACAAGGACAATATCACCCTCATTCAAGGGGCATTCACAATTGTTAACACTGCTATAGTGTCTTTCCCTTAAAGCGGTGAGGTAATCACTATTCCACAACTTCTCAAACTTACACAGCACGCTAGACAGCCTAGCATACTGATTCCTTAGATCCAAGTTTTCAGCATAAGGGATCTCATCACTAGCCAGGATATTCAGAGGTGGTGACAAACACACACTTCGTCCAAATATAAGATGTGCAGGAGTCAAACATTCCATACTGTCCTCTGAAAGGTATGTAAGTGGACGATTATTAATAATAGCAGAAAATTCTGACGTAAGGGTTCTCAATTCTTCAAAGGATACAACTTTTCTATAAAGGGCTTTAGCTAAACATCCTTTTGTGACGCCTATTAAACGTTCAAAAAACCCATTTTTCCATGGAGCCCTTGGTACAGAAAACTTCCATTTAACAGATAAATTCTGCATATGCTCCATAACCTCAGGCTCGTCACTTATTTCTTTCCAGAAGTGCTGAAAACCTACAAAGTTTCTGGCATTATCTGTAATGATAACATCGGGCACTGAATATAATGCACAAAACCTGCGAAAGGCTAGCAAAAAGTCTGATGCAGAAACTGATGATACCAACTCCAAATGTACTGCACGTACTGAAGCACAAGTAAATAAACACACATAAGCTTTCCCCTGAATATCAGAATCAGGTTCAGCATAACAAATAGCTCCTGTATAATCTATACCAACACAAGAAAATGGCCTGGTTAAAGTGACTCTCTCTGCTGGTAAGGGCGGAGGACCAGGATTAGCCATAACCTTACCAGCAACCTTCTTACAAAACACACATTTGTTAATAATAGATTTGACTACCTGTCTACATTTTGGTATCCAAAATTGCTCTCTCAGAAGAACTAACAATACTGAAACTCCACAATGATGATTGAGTACATGAAAATATCTTATTATAAGCGTAGTCAAGTGGCTTTGAGGTGGGAGTAAATAAGGTGACTTTGCAGTTTCCTTCAAGTTAGCATACTGGATACGTCCTTTGGTGCGCACTAAGTTCTGTTGATCCACAGATAGATTTAACTGAAAAGCAAAATTCTTAATGTCAGCTGAAACCTTTAGATTACTGTTAAAAAGATATGCTACTAAACCAGGATAATGTTGCTGCTGTGCCAACCTTATTAAGTAAAGCAGTGGGTCAAGTGGAAATTGGTAACCAGTTATTATACTGATAAATTTCAATACTAAAAGCATTACTCGCTTTACTTTAATTAAGTTAGAGTAACATTCAAATTTAATAATTATGGGGGGAGGCATAACATTTACTGGTTCAGCAATGATCTCATTAACACTCACGTTCAATGACATATCAACTAAATACTCCTTTTGAGGAGGATAATCTCCGCTAATCAACCAATCTGGTCCATACTTCCACAAAGAAGAAGCCAACAATACTTTAATATCACAACCTCTGGACAAAAGGTCAGCTGGGTTCTCCCTAGAGCTAACATACATAATGGGAAATGCTGAGTCTCTAATTTCTTTAACCCTATTTCTTACATAAGGGTCTTGACACTTATCACTCCTGATTCGTGCTATAGTGACTTCACTGTCACTCCAAATAAAACAAGATTGAAATTTGAGGTGTGATATTTTCATCAAAGTGTTTGCCAGTTTACAACCAATATTTACCGATGTCAGCTCCAACTTTGGCATGGTTAGCTTCTTTTGGGGACAAACTCTAGCTTTACTAACTAGCAAATTACTGGTCTGGGAACTCAAATCAACTGAGTATGCAACTGCACCAAAGGCCTTTTGAGAGGAGTCGCAAAATATATGCAGCTGACATTTTCCTGGGGAAACAGCAAATCTCGGAAATTCTATGGTAGAAACTGTAAGCAATTGCTCTTTAACTCTATTAAATCTCTCAATAATCTCTGGGCTGACTGGTTCATCCCACTTCAAATTTAATTTCCACAAATCTGAAATTAATATTTTCCCTAAAATTACTACAGGGGAAACTAAACCCAGTGGGTCAAAGACACTTGCTACGCATGACAAAATAGACCGTTTGGTGACTGATGAGTCATTCACACTACAGGGTTTCACATTTAATACATCTGAAAAAATGTTCCAGTTAATTCCTAACACTGAAGTTACACCATTTTTGTCATTTACCAATTTCTCTGCACAAATATGCTCATTAAATTGTGCACTGTTTGACACCCATTCCTGTAGTGGCATACCTGCCTGCTCTAATATATGATTAATAACAGGGTAGTCAGCTAGCATTTGTTCAACATTCTCATAAGTACACAGAAAATTATCTACATAAAAGCAAGACATCAGAGATTTTGCCAATGGGTGTGAATGGTTAGTAAAGTGATAATTTAAGGTACTTTGCAAAAGGAAAGGTGAACAAGTAGCACCAAAACATACAACCTTAAATCTGTATGATACAATACTTGAGGGGTCTGTGGGGTCTGTCATCCAAATGAATCTACACCAATCTCGGGATGATTCATCAATCCCAATCCTGAGGAATGCTTTGCTTATGTCTGAAATAACTGCCCAAGGATTGGTTCTAAATGTAAGAAGTGATTCAAACAACTTAGTGGTCAAAGATGGCCCTGTAAGTAAACATTCATTTAGAGAATAAGTGCCAGACCTTTTAAAAGAGGCATTAAATACAATACGTATTGGGGTTGTATTCGAGTCCTTCTTTACATGATGATAAGGCAAGTAGTGACCTTTGATTGGTTCCGACGGTGGAACACTTTCAATAAATCCTAAATTCAAATACTCAGACAAAATACTACTATAATGGTGCCAAAGTAAGGGATCACTAATGAATTTCCCCATCAATGACTTCAATTGTCCAAGTGCTATACGATAATTTGTAGGTGGTCTGCAACTTGACTTAAATGGCAAACTTACCACATACTGGTTATTAACCTTATGAATAGAATGCTCAAACTGTTCAACTGTTCTTCTCTCCTCTGGCGAGAGGTCAAACTCCTTTATTCCTATGGCATCCAATTCCCAAAGATTGGAAATGCTACAACACTCACTACAGAGGTCCATTACACCAACACGTGCACATATCACATGCTGGGTGGCTACAATATTCATTGACTGATCATAAGACCACTGAGGCATGGGACCATAAATGAGGGCACCACCAGCTGTACTGAAAGTACAAATACCCATAGTACTAGACTGATTATGTATAAATTTGTGAAAATAGTCTACACCAATAATCAACTGAATACAATTAACATTATCACTAGTAAGGTAGTGATCGGCCAATTTAACACCTTTACTACGAAGGAATGTGGCAACCTTAGCTATACCAGGAGTGAAAATACTAGTGTCAACATTATTATGAACCAATGCTTTAACTGAAATTCTTGATTTACCCAAGCGAACCACCACCTTAACCAGATCACAAGTAACTGTCACTGGGTCACACCCAAATGGAGAAAGGGATAGTGTAATCCTATCCAAAGTCTTAAGGTTTAACTCCTGTACAAGTGAGGGACAAATAAATGATCTCTGGGAACCTGTATCAAAAAAGGTACGTGTTTGCAATTTTGTGCCACCACCTGAAACTTGAACAGTTGCTGTAGGTATTGCAGTTGAAACTAACTTACCTTCCGAACAATATCGAGGTAATACTGCACTTGACTGTACAGATACAGAACCATTATTACCCAAATCACTTGTGGTAACAGAACTTGAACTAACACTCTGTACGGAATCACCTTTGACAGATTTCTGGCTTTGAACATTAACTCTGTCCATGGACTTTGAAGGATTCAGTATTTTGTTGTTACACAGCTTGAAACAAAGGAAAGTATGATGACGTCCATCACAGTGTCTACACTTCACCTGTGTTTTGCAGTTACTAACTACATGACCTGGCTGTAAACATAAAAAGCATAAACTAAGTTCTCTCAACTTCTGTCTACGAGATTCCACACTAGGATGATTACTACAATACTTGGCTGCATGGTTTTCATTACAGAACAAACAGGGCTTATGTTTTGGTTGAATATTAACCGAATTTGACCGCTGGCTACCTGCAGAAATTATTTTATATCTATCTCCTACCTTACCTGAATCTGACTGAGACACAATGGAAGCTACTTTTAGAGGGTTATGACCAACTGATTTCGAATCATGAGAACTTAGTTCTTTACAGTATTCAAACAAATCTAGTGCATACTTCAACCCTTCTGAAATCTGAGAGAGTGAAAGATCAAATGTTTGATATTTGCTGATAAGTAACTTTGATGTCTCCGGCGACAACTTCTGGAGCAAAATATTTGTAAGGAGAGACTCAGACTGTTCTACATTGACTTCATTATTACTTGCCTGCAACATCAGCTTCCTATAAGCAAGTCTAAAATTCAACAATTCTTCATAATTATGTCTGGGAGAGGGTAAATTACTAAACTCTCTAAGCAAGGAACGAGTTAGACGGCTACTATCGAGATAGGTCTCTTTCAGCATCTGTATAGCCACATCATAATTCTGATTAGTAATACTAAGACCTTCTATAACCCTAAAAGCATTACCTTTGAGACTGGACCTTAAAATACTGAACTTCAAAACACTGGTTATATCAGTACGGTTATGAATGACACTACTGTACAAATCCCAAAATGCTGGCCATTCCTGATACTTACCATCAAAATCTGGTATCTTTATATGTGGTAACCTTGGCAAGGGAAGTGCACCATTCCCCTTATTAGGAGAAATACCTGTATCACTAACCTTAGACAGGGTTTTCTCATTAATTTTAGCAGATAAATCATTTCTGATTTTCCTAGCATTGCGACCAGCAGCTCTATAGTCTCGTAATTTGGGACCCAATAAATCAGGATTTCTAGTCAACACTGACTGATAATGAAGCCAAGTATTCTCCAGATTCTGCAAAGCACCTTGCAGGTCACTACTATAATTCTGAAGAATTTCAAGAGCAGGTTCACCTGTGCCTGCCAAGTACTGCTCTATCTCACTTCCTATCTCTCTAACATGATGGACAGCATCATCATACACTGTCTGAATGAGTGTATCAGCATGCAAATTTGCACCTAGCGCTTCTGTCTCTGTAGCCATGACAATAAAACTACAACCAAATCACTGACGACAGGAAAATATTGTTAACACTTAAATATTCAATGTTAACCCTGAAATATAACACCACAATACACATTGATATACCGAATCCTGAAATACAAATACACCACAATACACAGTGATAATGGCACAAATGGAACAAAATCCTAAAACATGTTACACACAATGGTTATCTGAACCTCAAATCATGGAGACTGGTAACTGCTGGTTAAGGTTATCAAACCCACTTAACATAAGCACAAAACACCGTCATAAATATGATAATGAAACCAGGTAAATGCAAATACCATTTCACCATCGGAAGAACTTGCGGAAAAAAAAACTATAGCGATTGATTCACGAGTGACTAAAACAAGAATGTTGAGAGCTAACTATCTACTAAACTAATGGCATCCGGTTCGAAGGACCACTATCTAAGGGTGTGGGAAATTATTACTCGATATGCAGACTACTACACTCAATTGAGTTTTATCGGCCTGTTCCTCCCTCTCTGAACTATAAAACTCGAACACCCTTAGTTTAGGGAGACTTGATAGATCTGTTGCAGATCACCTTGGGGAGCAATTCCTACCCAAGCATAATGCGTACCTAATTCGGTACTGGCCTTACTTAACTGATTCACAGGGGAAAAGGAAAGGGGTCTCGGAATCAATCACTATGTAAAATTTAACAATTTAATACAAGAAACGAATATTTAACACATCAAATTAATTAAATTACTAATAAACAACAACTGAATCACAACAACTGAATCACCGTCGGCTGTCTAGCAATAAACAACTTACGTTAAACTAAAGGTTAATCCAAATTACACATATTACAGTTACGGTAAAATTAACACAGTAACAAAACTATCACAATAAAAAGGCCGCAAATTCTTCCGATAGATCCCTTTGGGTCTTAATATACACTTAAGACAACCTCCAAAGGAACACGGATACTCCCCCTTTCACACCGGAGCTCTCGACCGTCTCTGCCTGCTTCCTGTCAAAAAAGCATAAAGGTAAGACTGGTGGGCGTATGCGTAACTATTCCAACAACGACAAGAAGGGATAATTGCTAGTTATAAATACTAAGAGGGAGTATCAAGGTAATCGCATTTCCTTTACAAAGGAAAATGAAAACTTTCACTCATGAATATACAAATACATAAACATAAATAATACATAGACATACAACATGACAATCTGAAAACATTCAGATATTTGGTATAATAAACAACTGAACACCAATAAATTTTTCTGAACTCCATCTACAATGGTTCAGAAAATGGAGAGAACGTAATTTCTCGACAGTTATCTTGAAAATTGTATATACTGTAGTAGTAGGATGACTTACCTTTAAAGGCAAGTTTGATTTCAGAAGCTTGATACTCTGTCTCATACAATTTCCTCAGCATAGGAAATAGGATGAACAAGTGAAATATGGTATTACATAATGATTCTCTTTGATATCAAGAGGTTGAACACATTAGATATAATTGCTCAGTGGGTTTACATCACTTGTCAGTTAAATAACTAGGATTTTAGGAGACCAGAAAAATGGGGCATTCATTTGTATCTATGAAACAAAATAATACTTGTCAGTGTAATTCAGATTGCGTAAAATGCTATGATAATAATTGTGTTTCTTAATTTTTTAAGGCAGATGAGGCCTATCACATTGGACCAGCGGCCTCACAAGAGTCTTATTTACGTGCAGACAAGATCCTGAATATTGCTAAATGTAGTGGTGCCCAGGCAGTACATCCAGGCTATGGATTTCTCTCAGAGAATGTGGAATTTGCTGAAGTCTGCGCCTCAGAGGGAATCATTTTCGTTGGTCCTCCTGCTTCTGCTATTCGAGACATGGGCATTAAAAGGTAGTATATTATGTGATGGTTTGTAGATGCAGTTTTGAAGTTTGCAAGTGATCCCATGTTTCATTTGAAGCGCATTTCAGTTTCCTCTGTGAATGGAAACTTTAATTGTACTCCTACGCCAGTGTAAATGCTGTTTGTTTGAAACTCTCATATTGTTTTTTGAAACTGGTCTGAAAGTACCTCATTCCATTAAATGCAGTACATAACTTGATTTCTTATATGAAAATCAACTTGGTCATTTAGTCTATGTAAGCCACTCCATACTGATATAAACTACAAATTGTCCCAAGTTTTGGTCATCATTGCCTACCTAATGTTTTAGTTGCTCTGCTTCAGTTTTTGTTACTATGTACTGTACATCAAATGTTTAATAACTTTAATAAATGTAATTAGCCTCCTTACTTTTACCTCCTTACCTGCTTCCTTTCTTCATTTTTGCTGTCCAAACTCTTTAACTACTCCTTTTCAGAGCAACTATGGAGTTTTCTCTTGATTTCACATTTAGATCCTTGCACTTCATCTCCATTATTTTCAGCATCTCTTTATCTTTCCTCCCTTAGGATGGTAGTGCTGTCATTGTGCCTCATGTGGTGCACTCTAGGCATTACCTAAGGGTCTATGCAGCATCCCTTCGGCCCCTAGCTGCAACCTCTTTCATTCTTTTTACTGTACCTCCATTCATATTCTCTTTCTTCCATCTGACTTTCCACCCTCTCGTAACAATTGTTTTATAGCGCAACTTCAGGATTTTCCTCCTGTTACACCTTTCAAGCCTTATTACTGTCAATTTCCTTTTCAGCGCTGAATGACCTCGTAGGTCCCAGTGCTTGGCCTTTGGCCTAAATTCTATATTCTATCTTTTTCTGTATCTTTTCCAACCACTCAAGTTCCTGCTTTTCATTGTCTTAAGGGCTGAATGGCCATAAGTGCCCCAGTTCTTGGCACAACAGTCTAAATTTCATGTGTATAAGCAAACCATTGAATTGCAAACGTGTTTTTAAATAGTTTTTGCATTTATATGTGTGGTACTGTTTATTAAATAAATCATGGTGATAGATTTCATCTCTTGAAAACAGTAAAGTTGACTTTATTAGGGTTCACTGTATTGCTCATTTTTTAAGTAAGCCATACCTTAGTAGATGTGATAGTTCAGGGTGAGTTCGTACCATTGCAAGGTTTGGCATTTTTTCAGCACTTCGAAAAAAATCATGTCTGAGGCTGGTGTCCCCATTATTGGAGGTTATCATGGAGATGACCAGAGTGACAGTCGTCTGCGTGAGGAAGCAGAAAAAATTGGCTATCCAATTATGATTAAAGCTGTTCGAGGAGGTGGTGGAAAGGTATTTTTTTTTTATCCCTGTCTGTTATTTATATTGTTGGAGCAAAGCTGAGATATTGAATGGCAAAAGCATTAGAATTGTGAAATAATTTTTGATCTAACATTAATTTCAAATATAAAGGAAAAAAAATCTTAGCACATAGTGTTGAAAGGATTGTGGTGAATTGTCAAGTTGATGGTTACTTAAATGTCACTTGTCAGACAGGAGTTTTGGTATCTCAAGAGTAAAGTTTAGGCAACCATACATTAGTTGTGATCATGGCTGCACAGTGGACTGTTCAGTCTGTTTGGAACTAAATTGTGGAAATAATTAATTGTTATTGGTAAATAATTAATTGTTATTGGTCTCTTCTGTGCTGTGCAGTTCAAACTACTTTCTGGTCCTCCTTGACAATAAATCACTTTGTATACAGATCTTTGTTCCTGGATGTTTCTAACCATCTTGGTTATCTGCCAACAAAAGTTTTATGTTTCTATCTCTTTTAGGTCAAATTATCTAACATTACTCATTTTGTTGCCATAACCATGCCACCTAGCATATAAGGGTTGTGAAGAAATGATTGATTGAGATTTTGCAATAATTTAGGGTATGCGTATTGCAAAGACCAAGGAAGAATTTGAGGAGCAACTCGAATCTGCACGGAGAGAAGCTACAAAAGCATTTGGTGACGACGTGATGTTGCTTGAAAAATTTGTTGAGCGTCCCAGACACGTCGAAGTTCAGGTTAGTTGTGCAATATGGCCTCAACCATTTTTTTAATATTTTGAGATTAGAATTATAAGCAGGACTAGCTGGTTGCAGAGTCACTTATGCTTAAACTTAATGTGAACTATATCTCATTTACACATTCATGAAAGTAAGTACATCGCCATAATAGAAGCAAAGGACTTAGACCAGGTAGTAGGTTAAAGCCTTTATGAATGTTCAGCCTTACCCACCACATGTAGCTACTTGACAACTTTTAACAGTTACAACTAGAATTATAATAAAAACAAGGACAATGATAGATTACAAATATGTACGGTGAATAATTAGTTATGTTGCTATTTACAAAGTTATTCTTCCAGTGCAGTGCTCACTTTTTTAACCATTGGGTACAATATACATGTTGCTTCTAGGAATTCAGAAAAAAGTGGATGGACCACACACCTCTTGATGACTTTCAGTATGAACGTGAAATTAGTATTGATAGAGTTGCAGTGTAATTAATTTTTCCCCAGATTTTTTTCATACTTAATAAACTTAATCAGTATTTTTAGTAACTGCATATGTTCAGTTTGCAAAAACAGTCGATTTATAATAATGGTAAAACTTTTTGGACCAACCTCTGTATTCAAACAAGTACTGTAGTCCCATCATCACGTGGAGCGAAAAGCTTAGATCATCTAGGATTTAACCAGGCAAGACAAGCTTTGGCATTAATTACTTCATGTGTAGATTTCCCCATTACATCTGCCTGAAGTTGTGCTGTGTAGGCCACTTACAGGTTTATATGACTGAGTACCTGTAGTCTTTTCTTCCATAAGTATTCTGCTCCCTCCTCAGAAGTTGATTTTAGAAGTTTTTCACTCATATTTAGTGCTGCCTTTTCCTCCCTGTTAGAAGGAAAACAATTGACATATCTTTTTCCAGGTATTTGGTGATCACCATGGTAACTACGTGTACCTGTTTGAGAGAGACTGTTCAGTCCAGCGACGTCATCAGAAAATCATTGAAGAAGCTCCTGCGGTAAGTCATTTTTGCTTCTGTAGGGCACCGTAGCAAATAAGTAAGAATAATAGAAATCCAAATTGTATCTCATTGCAGGCTGTTACTTTTATGAAAAGAATGATTAGTTATAGCTTAACTTTGCAGTTTCTTTACTTCAGTTGTATGTATAGTATATGAATTTTTTCTTAATGATCCTACTGTAGAGAGGATTTACTTTCCGTTCTGTAGTAGGAATATAGCTGTTCTTAGATTTGGTATTTGCTTGTCTGAAAAATATACCTTACATATTCATTTGCTGACTCCATTTATATTTTACAGTTTGTGTTATGGCTTTGAAAAACCTGGTATTCAACATCACATGAAAGGGAATGATAGCTTTTCCAAATAACTCCCAAAACTGAGGAAAGAACTTTCATAATTGTTATGAAGGGTCTTTAAAAATGATGGAGATTATATAAAATTATTTTATAGTCAAAATATCACATTACTATGTTCATTGTGCATTTTACTTATTGTAAACTTCAAATTTCTTTTGACCAGCCTGGTTTAACGTGGGATGTTCGAAAGTCACTTGGCGAGGCTGCTGTGCGAGCTGCACGTGCTGTAGGGTATGTCGGAGCTGGAACTGTAGAGTTTATTCTTGATAGTTCACACAATTTCTACTTTATGGAAATGAACACACGTTTGCAAGTGGAGCACCCTATTTCAGAGATGATAACCAACACCGATTTAGTTGAGTGGCAACTTAGGGTAAGTATCAGTACAATACTAATTTTTTGTGTTGTCAAAGTTGTGTGGTGAGAGATTTGATACTGCTAATATCTGCATTAGCAATAGTATTAGAATCATGAGGGTACTGACATATTTTGAAGGTATAAGGCCTATAAGAATAATATTGAAGCACAGTCAAGCAGTCCAGGTCCTTCGGTAGGTTGCTGCTGGAGAGAGACTTCCGTTATTACAAGATGACATCAAGCTCTCTGGTCACAGTTTCGAAGCCAGAATATATGCTGAAGACCCAGATGGTGGCTTCCTTCCTGGAGCTGGGCCTTTGGATCATTTGGCCACACCTGAAGCAAAGCAACATATAAGAATTGAAACAGGTAGGAGCAGATCCTTTTTCGTTGCTGATTGAAAGATGAATAAAATTCAGATGTTCATGGGTTTTGTGTTTTGTGTGCATGTATGGGAAAGATACACTATAGTCATGCTGTTTGAGTGATATGATCTTCCTGGAAGAACCTAGGAATCTCATTACTTTGTAGTCAAAACTTCCATTATCCTTTGAAATGCCTATGTTTCTGCTGCTTTGAAATACACAGGTCGTAACATACATTGTTTGCTCTGCTTACCATTGGATGCTCTCATTTGCACATGAAGTGGTAATCGCTTCAACTTCATCCAAGATGTTGACTTTTTTTAAACAGCAGCTTAATTTTGGCCTAAGGTCTACATGTCATGAAGAAAACAGAAAGTACTTTGTATAAGATCTGCTTTCCCATCTCTTCCCTGTTAGCTGCTCTAATACATGCTGCCCATTGAAAATCATTCGCTTCAATAGTTTTTGTGTATGTTATTTGTGGTTACACTCAGATATTTCTCTTTCAGGCGTGCGAGAAGGTGACGAAGTGTCTGTTCATTATGATCCAATGATAGCAAAGTTGGTGGTCTGGGGTCATGATAGAGCTTCTGCTCTTAATATTCTTGTCACTTCTTTAGCAGAGTATAACGTAAGTTTTAGGATTCTTATGTAAAGCAATTTAAACCTTCTCTGATCCAGTGGTGTAGGCAAACTAATTGATAATAAATAATACAGTAAATAGATTGCAATACAATACTGTACTGAAGTTTGTCTTGTTTTTGTATTGTTGCTTCTGTTTTTTTTAATGTTTTCTTTTCTTCCACAGATTATTGGTCTAAACACAAATGTGAACTTCTTAATGAGTCTCGCAACTCATCCTAATTTTGTTGCTGGTGATGTAAGCACGGATTTCATACCTGACCATTACAACACACTTTTCCCAGAGCGTAATCCGTCCCCAGAGTTGTTCTGCCAGGTTGGTCACTTTTTGGTTGAATTGTCTTTTAAAGGAAAGGGCAAAAAACATTGGATGATTACTAATTACTTGTTTGTACTTGGGCAAAGACCCTTCAGTACTACTTTCATTGGGCCATGTAAGGCCCATGCAGTTAATACCCAGGAAGGAGGTTGTAAAGTAGTGTAGCAAGTTAGGTGAGTTTCTCTCTTGCCTGAGGTCTCACTAATTGAGTCAATGTTTTGTTCCTTCAAATGTTTAATCATCTTTCCACTATTTATGTCTGCTGAGGATGTGATTCACTGTACTGTCTGTAACAGTGTCGTATTACAAAACTTGGAGATAGATGCATTTATGAAATACATATAGCGTTAACGAGTGCCAGTGCAAGAATTTAATCATGGTTTATAATTCTTTGTGAAATATACAAAATAATGGAAGGAAACCTAAGCATAGCTGAAATAAAAGGTTTGTAGTGTAGTGAAACTAAAAGTGACTGTAAATTTTCTAAATAGGCAAATGGTAACAAATTTTCTAGTTGTATTTAATGGTTGTAGTTTAATTGCTGGTTGGGATTTAAATAAAACCATTTTACAGTATTTTAATGCCTTTTTTTCAGTCTGCATTAGCATTGATACTGAGTGAGGAACAGGAAGCTATACGAGCTGCTGCGCTTTCCCTTGACCCCACGTCCCCATTTTCTCCTCGGTCTGTCCCAAGAATCAATCACACACTTTCTCGTGCTGTAAACATCACTTGCGGAGATAAAGGTAATAATTAGTTGAAAAGCTGTTTGAAAAAAGAGGAAGTTGGCATTGATTGTTCAGGACAGCAAGATGTTTAAGTGCGAATTGTAACCAGAAGGGAATATTGAATGTTACTATGGATTGTTGAAGAATGGAAGGAAGTGATTCGTAAGTGATAGGGAGTATATATAACAGGTGATAATAAGGTGAGGGAAGAATTGAGTCACAGAATAGGTTAGGCGAGAAATTTAGCAGACTTCTGCAAAATATTTGAAAGAGAAGGGAAGCATGTATGCAGTGAGAAGTAGGGATGCCTTAAGAGTTTTCGAGTGAATTCCCCCCTCTGGAAGTAAAGTGAGAATGTTGGCTGTGAATGAAAGAAGCTAGGTTGGAACTGATAACTTGAACTGTTAACTATGTATGGAATGAGAAGGATTGAAAAAGAGCAGTCCCAAAGACAAGGCTAAATTTAAATGTTAGAGATGTATTTTTCATGTGTAAAGGATGGAAAAGGGTAGATTGGTGAAATGGGCATATTTCTGCAGTTTCGGGAAGGAAGAGGAAAGGGAGGGTAAGAAAGTATGGGTTGATTGGTGTGGAAAGGGTTTTAAGACTTGCCGTTTATCCAGGAAGTGATATTAAGCATCTTCATTTCCATTAAGCTACCCCTATGCATACTGGAATAGGAATGGCTTATTGGCAAAATCAAAATGCGTTGCTGTAGAATACAGTAGTGCACAGTACAGACTTTGCACATATAAATTTTTGTTGCTCACTAATTGGATACTGAAAGGAAGTCTAGATACCTCTTTTCACTTTTATCTCTGCTCTTGCTACTTTTATCTTGTGCCTTCTCAGAGCCTGTTTTACATTCTAGCATGTCCCCAAGTTTTCAAGAAATTTCTGCTTCTTGTAAAGCTTATTCTTCCACCATTTGGTGTTTATTCTTTTCTCCTCTGTTTGCTCTTAGTACATACTTTGGGCATCATTTTGTAGTCTAAGGCCTCTTCTGATATCATCTATTTTATACTGTACATCATATTGAGTTCATCCAAGCACCTCTCGCACAGCATCCACATGGTCACTTCCTTTTTCATTCATCATAAGCTTTCTTTTGTGTACACTGTATAATTTTTAATCTTTTTCACTCCGTTCAACTTTCTTATCTTTTCAACATTTCTTTGACTTATCCCTCTGGTTCAGCTTTTAACACTATAAGCCATGTATGTTTTGCAATTGTTAGGGTCCTCCCTTTTAATGGACTCAGCACTGATCCTTGATGGATCAGACTTCCGTGCTGTAGGTTATGATGATTTTTATGTGGTAATATCATCTTGAATATTTTATGATAAGTTGGAGAATTTATTTATACAGAGAGCTTCTCACTTTGATGTGACTGTATTTGTAATTTATTATTTGTAAATTTTTATGGATTTAACGCTTGGTTTTATCTCATTTAACTGTAGCATACCTTGCTGTGATTTATTTTTGGCTTCCAATGTTCCAGGTGAAAATATTGTGGTGGATTACTTGGGGTCGGGGAAATATCGCATGACTGCTGGTGGTAAAACCTTTGATGTGAGTGGTTCTCTAGTCAGGGAAAACAACATTTGTACTTTGACAAGTTCGGTGAATGGAGCAGTATCTTCTTCACGAGTGGTTGTGGATAATAGGGATGTCCATCTTTTCACAGCGGTAAGTAATTTGTTCAGTATCCTTCTCAGTATTATTGATTCAGAATTCAGTATAATAAATTTAGTGTAAAGATGTCTACTTTGTAATTTTAGCAGGCTGCGTAAGTTTCTTATGAAGCTGCTGTTGATGTTAAATGATTTTTCAAGGTTAGTCATAAAGAACTCGGATTAAAACATAGATGAGTTTTTCTTTGTAAGTACAGTACTTTACACTTTACTCATGTCTTAGCTGTTTAGAGAAACACTGGTCCTCATGTACACATATTCATAAATTTTTGCCATGTTTACAAATGAAATTATGTTATTTACCAGTAACCAGCAGTCTTTTTCACTTGATTCAAGCTGTTTTTTGATATCTTACTTCCCTCTGAACTCCAATCTCACAATAAAGTACAGTACTGTATTGTCAAGGTATTAGAAATGTTTCCCTCCAGCATAACATAATTCTCGCTGCCATCTTGCAGTATTAATTCTTTCTACATCCTTGGCGTCAAAAGGTCCTCTTTCTACATCCTTGGCGTCAAAAGGTCCTTAGTAATCCAACTGAAAAACCCTGAACCATTGACACCTGTTGCATTGGAGACTTAATCTTGCATTCTTTCCCCAACGACTTGCCCACAGCATTCATATGGCCACCTTCCAGACTAACCTTCAATCCCCTCAGGCACCATAATCTTGGTTTTGCTTACACTGACTTTTAGTCCTTAATTTTTCATTATACATGTTGGTTAATTTTAAACATCTTTTCTTGTTAAAAGATATAGTAGCTCCCATGGACTCCTTTTACATACTTCTTTTTAACTTCTCCTATTACTAGTTTCTGATTGCCATCAATCCTTTACCTGAAATTCCTTGGACATGTTTACCATTTTTGTTATTTTAAGTAATGTGATATGGTACTGTCTCCTGCTTATCAAGTTTTTAACATCCTTTCTGCCCTCATAATGCCCCTCTACTTGTTTTTGTAAGGTTACAAAGTGATATACCGCAATTTGTTGCTGTGATATACTTCAGAGGATGGGGTATGTTACTATTCACAGTATTGTCAGTTAAACATAGCTTGTAGGATAAACTTGAGTACTGTACTTGACCTTTACCTTATAAGACTTAATGTGAATTTCCTTGATCTATTTTTTAGAATAAAAACTTGTCTTATATGCCACCAAATGTGATAAAGTATTTAACACTGTCTTCTTTTCATTCCTCTGGTTCATTCTGTGACTGTATAATGTTTTCGTTTATTGTAATTACCTAACTCACCAGTGTCTGGTTCTCCAGCTGCATTTAAAAAGCACCATGTTGTTCCTTTTTTCTCTTAACATCTGGTATTGCATATTCTCTGCATCCATCTACCATATCTCTATCCTCCATTATACTTTTATATATTTTCTTTTTTTACTTTTTAGCCTGAATTTCAAGATTTTAATTTTTTTATATATTTTCCACTTCCATCTTTTCTGTTTCTCCTTGTCCACTTACCTAATCTTAATTTTCTTTCTGCTGGCTGAAGATCCCAGGTCCATTCTGCCCGAATACAGTATTCTGAGTTTCATCATATTCATGTATTTGAAAACTGCACAGTAATTCAGTGAATAGTTTGGTAGTTTTGATTTTTTTCCTCCTTTTTTTTAAATGGGCTGAAGACTGGTGGATGGAAAATGTCTCTTCCCAGACCAAAGTTTGAAGAGGAAATTGGAAGTGCTTCAGGTGCAACAGGCGGTGCAGTAGCTCCGATGCCAGGAGTGATCGAGAAAGTTTTTGTCAGTCCTGGACAGTCTGTCTCAGCAGGTGATCCATTGGTTGTCATGATTGCTATGAAAATGGAGGTGAGTACTGTACTGTATTGTTTTGATTCTCAATTTCAGTATCTGTTAATAATGTCAAGAATTTAAGTTGGGACTTAGGTCATTTATTTGTGAGCGCTTAAACAGGGAATTTATGCTTATCTACCTTAGCACTTTACTATAGAATATTCAGTTCTACATGATGAAAAGTATATCATGATAAAGTGGTAAGGATCTTTGTAAGATTCATTCTGGCAATATAATGAGTTATAAAGCTACTTATACTCCTCTTTATCATGAAATGTGTATAGTTATTTTGACAGTAAATTACTGTATATGAAATTATTTTAATACGGGAGTTATATACTTTGAATATGCTAAAATGCACTGGAGGCTTGCTTATGCTGTCAGTGCAGGAAATGAAGTCAATAATTGATCAACAGAAACTGTGGTCATTAATATGCACACTAAGCACAGTTATTGTATAATGTTGAATATTGGGATTTTAAAAAAGTGAACCAAAGCATGCAGTTACTACTATTAATTTGGTTGTTTAGGTGAAACAGTCCTCTGAATCCCCTAAGGCTGGTCTGAAAAATTTGTTCTCACCTAAGAAGTTAGTTTGAGGTAAGACAGATATTAGATTCAGTAGCACAGTAGTATTGAAGGGAACTATTAACAAGTAAAAGACAGACAGCATTATACATCAGGAAAATGGGGGAGGTACTAAAGGGACAATGTTAAGAACCTGTAGCAAAGTCCACAGTGTGTTACTGTATGGCCTTTTTGGGATGCTGGTTTCGAGAGCATAAACTTGTCCTTTGTAAGAGAAATTCAAGAGGTTCATGATCTTTTCACAATCAAGTCCTTTGAACTCAATACTTTTTTGGGAAAAGTGTGCCTGGGAGGATTTCTGTTAAATATCCTGGAATAGGTTACATGGGAAAGCAAGTTCCTTTATCAAACCTTTGGGAGTTGGGGCATAAAACACACACAAAGAAGCTGAATTTGGGGCATGTGTTGTAGTACAGCTTCACATTGATGTAATGACCTTAGATGCTATTGATGACTTAGACAACTCATTTTCCAAGATGGTTGCCAAAGATATGTTCAAGTGAAGAGAGATTGGTAAGCTGTAGGCAGTGTTTTCTTCTTTGATGGTCTTCGGCTTTAATTGCTTATTGTAGCATAAGATTTTGTGGTAAGATATTACAGCTCCACCACCACTGACACGTGTTGTTAAGGATTTGTTTTGGATTCTAACTTCTCAGAAGTTTGAGAGATTGATGGTATTTCTACCGTACTTTTTTCGTGTGTTAAGAGGACAAAGGCAGCTCCTTGTTTTACTGTAAGATTGCTTGTGAAACAGCTTTTACACTGACTAGTTATGGATTAAATGAAGCTACTTTTTCTTTGAAACAAAAGTCACTGTTTACTTAGATTTTGACATTCTAAAGCATGGTAACTTTTAGGGGGTAAAAATATCACTGTACCCAGGTTAGTACTATTGTCATAATCATGAAGTACTTTGAGAACATTGAAGCACATGGCTAAACTCATAAACCTTGATAAAAGGTTTGTTCTTGAATGACAATTTAAAATGGAAGGGGTGGAGTATAGCTAAATTTATTAGACAGTCAAGTGAAAATAGCAAATGTAAAGGATGAAAAATAAAACATTGAAAAGAATTTAGCTGGGGTTGAAGTGATGCTGCAAAGAACTTTTAGTACTTCCTGGTGTGCTGTGCAAGACATATAGTACCCAGAAAAAATAGTTACATGAAACTCAACAAAACAAGATGAAATGTTTCAACGGTGTTAGTTTGCCACACAACAAAAGTTTGTCTCTTCTTTACAGTATGTGATAAAGGCAGCTAGAGATGGTGTTGTAGAGAAAGTTCTTTTCAAACCTGGAGACAATGTTGCCAAGAACACATCTCTCGTCAAGATGAAGGAATCAGAAGACAGTTAGTTTTAAGGTCTTAATCTGTCAGGTAACTGCAAGATCTATGTACAGTCCTTTGCAGCCGCCCCCCCCCCCCCTCTCTCTCTCTCTCTCTCTCTCTCTCTCTCTCTCTCTCTCTCTCTCTCTCTCTCTCTCTCTCTCTCTCTCTCTCTCTCTCTCTCTCTCTCTCTCTCTCTCTCTCATTTTGTCTTAAATTGTGTATTTACTATTGT